>JAUZNJ010057192.1:0-28756 GCA_034780135.1 Jordanella pulchra
GTGATGGCAGACTTCTTCGGCACCGGGATGATGGTGGAGGTTTTCAGGCAGGGCGGAACGGTGGCTTGGGCCAGGGATAGGTTGAAGAACCTGGTGAAGGTGGGGGCGAGCTCGCCAGCGCACACTTTTAGCACCTTGCCAAGGACTCCGTCTTGGCCTGCAGCCTTCCTGGGGTTCACTGCAAGGAGCACCTTCCTGACGTTGTGCTCCTTGGCAGTGAGTGGGAGGATGTCAGCGCTGGGTGGGGGAGGTGGCAGGGCTGGGACAGGGGAGGGCCGCTTGGATTCTCCAAACCGAGCGAAGTTGGTGATCTCCTGGATGCCCCGCCAAACCTTACAGGCATTGTTACTGGAGTGGGACTCCAACCGTTGTCTGTGGTCCGCTTTCGCCTCTTTGACCCCTCTCTTCAGCTCAGCTCTGGCAGCGCAATACAGAGCTCTGTCTCCTGACCTGAAGGCGGCGTTGTTTACTCGCAGTAAAATGATTAACTCAGTTTTTAGAGAAGAGCTTTATAACCTTTCCCACGCAGATACAAAGCAGGACTGTATTTTCAAAGCAAGCAAACTACACATTTTTTTTAGAACTAAACACACCAATTAATCCGCGATTTATTCTGTAATCCATGACTCGTATTTTCATGATTGAAATCATGAAAGTACCATATTTTCCAGACTATAAGCCGCTACTTTTTCCCCCACACTTTGAACCATGCGTCAAAGTGTGGGGGATTATAAGAAGGTGAGGCATTTCTGTGGATTTTTCTTTAACCACCAGGGGTGGAAGTCAAAGTTAGAAATCAAAAAAGAAGGGGCTAGTTTTCATTTAACACATGCTAGCAACAGGCACGACAGAGAACAAGTTCATTCACTCATTTTGACATTTATTTGCCGCATTAAAGATGTGGAACCATTGAAAAGACTGTGTGCAGCCACTTCAGAGCTGAAATAAAGAACTGACGAAACCCCATCTTTCACCGGAAGCGCTTATTGCTGCGAGCCAACAAGCTAACGGGTGCTAGCATTCTTCTTCATCCCTATCTTAAGGGCAATATGTAGAGCTCTCCCTACAGGTTTGGTAGGGGAAATTTCAGTTGACATCAGCAGTTTATAGCCCAGTGCAGCTACAGGAAAAAAAAAAACAAAAAACTTGTGGGTGTGGCTTATAGTAAGGTGCACTCTATTATCCAGAAAATACGGTAATAAAAATCACTGTAAACTTAATATAAATGCATTATTTGATCATGTCTATATTATATGAATTTCTGTTTATTTGCATTACAATTTCTTCCTTCACTCTAAAAGCTTTAAATTATTAAGAAATTAAGCTGAGGTTGAAAGTTTCTTAATTGCACTAAAAATAACTTAATAGAACAAAAATAAAAATGGGATAAAGACTAACTTACCGTTCCTGGTCTTGGGTAGGGAATGCGCCCCTGGAAGGCCACCCACTGATAGTTGGGCCCCTCTCTGTGAGCAAAAGGCCCGTTGAACACAGTGAGGATGTCCGCCATGTTGTATACGCACACAGCTGACCCTCTGAACACGGAGCTGAGGGAGTAAAATGGATGTATCAAATTAAACACCACAGCAGGAACTCAGACTGAAGTCTCAGAGACCCTGTTGGTAAAAAAATCTCCCACTGTTCCTCATTTAAGAATAAGGTCTCTGAGGATGCATGAGCTAAAAGACGCCTGAAAAGAGCTGTTGTCAAACGCCACTGAGGCAGGTCGCCTATTCCCCCTTAAATACATGATGTGGTTTGGCTCAAAAATTAGAAAAAAAAACACTGAATAAAACATAAAAGATGTTTTTGTGGGTAAAGAAACTAAAACCTACTGTGTAAAGCAGAAATGGTAGAAACCATGTTGAGTTCATACAGACTAATGGATCACAGTTTGGTTTCATTACAATTTTAAACTTTCAATGATCCTGAAGTAACAAGTGAATATGAGGCAGTATAACACAGAGTTAAAATGACAATAACAACAAGTAGGATCTAAAAAAGCAAATTAAAAGACTTTTGAGGCTGAATCAAAGTGGTTTAATATGTTTATTTTTTGCGTTGGATGTTAATGATTATGTATTTTGGTCACAAGTGGAAGAAAAATGCAACAGTTTGCATTTGATTTTATTCTTTCTTTATGAGAATTCCCTTTCATTTAGTGCTAAGAGGGTTAGGCAAAGCTAAACCATCCTTATTAGACTCCTTAAAAAAACCCCAACAAAAAATACCCTTTTTCTCTTTTTCAAAATAAGGCAAAGGTTTACAGCAGGTTTAATTATAAACTAAAGTTAGGTAGAAAAAAGTACATTTTTGTGTTGAGAAATAGAATCTCAGTTCAGATATCAATGTATTTTTCAACTCTAAAAGTTACTGTTGAATATTACAGTCAGTCAGGAGTTTTTTTTTTAAGTTATTGATTAAATGTATCAGTACCTCTGATAAAGATTTTTAAAAGTACTTAAAAATGAATTATTCGTACAGCAATACAATAAAACCCTTACCGAATAATTTAGAGAAATTCAACTTTTAATGAGTCTATTTACTCAGTCAGGAAAATAAATAATCCTGCAAGGATCAAGATTTTTGAATTCTTGATGAAACAGCATTTTTTTTTTATAGTGATCCGATTATCAAGGAACTTTAAATTCTATTCCTTGACAGCCTTTTTTCTAGAGAGTAAATGCGATATAAAAAAAGAGGACATATACTCTTATTTTAATTTTCCATCCTGAAATTTTTAGTCCGATTAACCAGCTGTTGACAGATGTGCTTTTTGTGTATTAAAAAAAAAAAGTTCAGCTCTTTCACTCTTTAGATGCTGTTAAACCAAATGGACAGATCCTTCTTAAGATTTTTTGCTGTATCTTTCTACAGCAATAAAAAAAGTTTAAATCATAGCTTGGATCAATAGAACTCTGAGAACTTTAAAAAAACAACAATAAAAACCCAATTAAGTGTTACTGGTGGTGAACTTCTTGAACTTGATCTTATTCATTTTTTTTCAGTTTGGCTGAGTTTCACCATTTATGTAACCCCCACCCAGGCTCTCTATGTACAGTGGAGGATCGGTGATGCTGTGGGACTTTCTCTTTCAAAGCCAATTAAAACCTAGTTAGATAGAATATTAGATAATCTTCAAAATACTAGGAAGTCTATAACCCTAAACAATAAATCCCAATATATTTCACAATATCACTAATATTTTCTGCAACGCAGACATTCTGCTAAAAAGACAAAGTGATTAAATATCATGTTTTGTTTATATTTTTCTTCAATAAAAGGAACATATCCCTTCCTCTTGTTATCCATTCAGTTATTAACAGAACCACCTGCACACATGTTCAGATGGTTTTGCCAGCCTCACCTCGTGGATGTGAAGACTCCAAACACCAGTAGGCCTTTAGGCTGATCCGTTTCCAGCAAAAACACATTCTCTGCAAAGGAAAACAGATGCACATTTCCAAATTCAACTCCTGCAGCATGTTTCCCTCCTCACCCTTCAAATCACCAATAAGGTTTGAATGCACAAGATGTTGAATATTTCATGTCTGGCATTGAGTGAACAGCCAATATGTTCAGATAATAAAGCAAAACCTCAGCAAAGAAAATGTTTTTCATATACAGTATCTGACTGTATTATATCGCAATCCAGATTAAATAGTGAATGTTCTGTGGGGTGTTCATGGAAAAAAAAACTACAAAAGATATCTGAGCTTGTTTTACAGTTGTGTATGAAAACATGAAGCTTGAGAGAGTGACAAAACTAAATAAAGAACATGAAGTGCATCGTTTTTACTCACCAAGTTCATCAAAGTGTGTTTCCGTGCCGTCCTCCTCTAGAACCGAACACACCATTCTGGCTTTCAGGAAGGTGGTCCACTTGTTCACGAGGCTGCGCTGCCCTCCGGTGTCATTCTGAAGACAAAAGCTACATATAGAAACTGGGAGCCATAAATCAGAGAATTGATCGATGCAGGTAGAAAGGTCAGTGCACATACAGGACACACTCTAGCAACCATGGTCTGGATGTTTTTGGTGTTTCCATCATTATCCGTCAACCTCTCACGGAAGAAAAAATACAATTTAGCATCATTTGGGTCGGTCCCGTCTGGGATGAGATGGGCATCAATGAAAATGGGCTCTGAATGAAAAAAAACAATGAGAGAGTTTTTGATTATTTCACGTGACTTAAAGGAATTTTTCTCTCTTTTTTTTATATGAAAAAGACTTTAATTTTTATACATATGTAGTCTGCTGGTCTCACCACTAAGCCACTTGGAGTTATGCTGATCTGTTCGAACTGCATTTCTCTTGGTCAGGCTCCTGAAGATGGCAGCATCAGTCCCCATAAAGTCGATGTACATGCCTGAGAACAGCTCCTGATCTGCACAAATACACACAAGCACCAGGTTATTCAAACCAGCTAATAGAAGTAAAACACAAAGAAACAGTGAATATGTAGAATAAAACACGCCAGAATTATTGTTCATTGAATAAATAATTTAGCATTTTTGTGGGCAAAATAATAATAATAAAAAAGCTTCGGTTTTTATGCAGCAAAAAACCAAAAACATCTTAATCAAACTAGTATACAGTCTTAAAAAGAAGAAAATTGTTTTTTAAATGAAATGCTTCAAAGTATGCAGAGCATTTTGTTTCCTTTCACTATGAGACACCTAAATAAGATCCAGTGCAACTAATGAACATCAGAAATTAAAGAAATTTTAATGTTCAGGTTTTCTAAAGGATTTAAGTGAAGAGAAATCATCCAAGACAAAAGGAAATGTATCAAACTCGTCAAAGAGCAGGTTCTTAAACAATACCCCAAGCATGAAATTACTCATCTGACTTTAACATAAGAGTGATAAGATTAAGGGTTATTGGTGAAATAAATCTGAAAGTCATCTTTGTTAAATTTTGTCAAGAAATATGTAGGGAAGGTGTTCAAATCCACACATTAAGGGCTGGTGTTTTTAGAGGTCCCTCTGGTCCAACACAACTGAATTAAAAGGCTAAACTGCATCCTTAGCTTGTTGTCTAGTCCTGCAGAATCCTATGGATGACCTTCTAATGTGATCCAGGGATACAAAAGCTGAGAAACACCTAAAGATGTAGGAGACCAGTCCCAGATGACTGAAGTCTGGCACCTGTAATGCAGAGCAATGGCTTTCCCTGACTGAAGTAAATGGGCGATTAACTGGCGTCTCCAGCCCTTCATGGATGCTGAAGAGGAAATGCGATCATTTGATGTAGGTGTTCTGGGGCAAAAATAAATGTAAAACATGCAGGAAAGCGCTTATACCCCACTGATGACACAGCGGCCATCTGAGAAATGCGTTCTGGTTTGGTGAGACATGCAGAGCGTCTTTGACCAACAGTGAACATAGTTCTGAACACACCCCCCCCTAAAGTAAACATGGTGCCAAATAAAAAGTAGATGAAGAAGAAATACATTTAAATGAAGTCTTAGTTTAGACTGAATTGAAACAGAGAATCTTGGGCAAGAGCTAAGAATTGTTGTTTTGAAAAGTATTAACATAGCAGACATTAACAGAAATGAAAGTCTAGGAGGCTTGTGGTTATAAGGTGACAAAACGTGAAAAAATTAGTTCAGATACTTTTGAAAGGAACTGAATAAGCATCAAATATAAGCTAGCTTTACTTAAAACTTATACGCCGAGAGCACTTGGAGACAGAGGGTCTAAAACCTTCAGATCAGCAGATTAAAAAGCGATTTAATTAAGCCCAGAGGTTTGATTATATCCTGTGAGGCAGTGAAATCTGTATCAGTGCTTTCATGGCTCCGAGTTTGAGCTCAGCTACATGTTGAATCCTGACTTCCTTTCTACCCCCTGCAGGTTCTTCCTCCCTGGATCTCAGCACAGACCTCATGCAAGGCTGCTCAGTTGGCCCAAAAGCTGCTGGCATGGCAATGCTCGGGTGTCAGAAAGCCGAGCTCAGTACCGTCTGACCGATCAGATCAAAGGGCTGGTTAAGTTTAAGTTAAAGAAGATATCACCCCCAAGGTCTGTTTTGAACTGGAACTTCAGGTTAAAGAAGCACAATTCACAAACACCATATCTGATAATGTCATGAAGTATAAATGTTACAGCAAATTGTAGATTATTGAGATATAATTTTATACAAACATTCCAGTTCTTTAAATGTCCATGTTCAAGTCTGAAGGGAAAACTTGAGGTCATTACTTTAAAACCATTAAATCTTCTTGTTATTTAAAGAGAAAACTAAAGAAGGGTGTTTTTTTGCTCTGCAAAACAATATTGAGTGCAAAACCTCAAACAATTTAAAGCACAAGATGTCCAAAATTAAATCCCTAATAACTTGAAATTTTCTCCACAAGCCATTAAAATAAATAAAGGACATGACTGTAAACCAAGCACAATATGCTAACTGTCAGCAGCTGCTGTTTTTAAATTAACGTGTCTGTGGATTAATTAAGCATTCAGTCAGTAACTGTTGCAATATAGATTAGCATAAGTGGCGGCTCTACATCGAACATTTAACCTTTTACTTTCTTTCTTTTCTGTTCACTCCCTCAATTTATATTTTTATGAATTAAAACTATATTTCCCTTTGGTTTTGTGCTGCTTTCATATCAGAGGATCACAGTTAAACATCCAGCAAACAGTGTCTAAATGCCTGCAAATAAATCAACTAAACATAAATGTGAAAATGAATAAAGTAGTAATGAGAAGAAACCAGATGCTGACATCCAGTTTATTAAATGAAAATTGTTTTTTTTTCTGTCACTGTATCAAGCTAAGCAGACTTTTGCTGTTTCAATACATTAAGGATGAAAAGAAAAATATCTCAATGTTTAAACTGCATAAAGCACTTGCTTTAAGACTCATGTCTGAGAATGTAAAGCCATCATAATGTGAAGCACAGAAGTGGCAGCATGATGCTGTGGGAGTTTTGTACTCCAGAAGACAGTTGAATGTCACATGATTGACTGCATCATAAGGAGAAAAATACTTCTATTGGATTTATTGGAGCAGCTTCGTCAGACATCAGTGAGAAAATAATTGAGTTTCCTTTGTAACAGAAAATTTCAAAATAATTTTTCTGGCATTTTCCAAATAGAAATGATTGCCGTCAACCTGAGCATTTTTTTAATTTAAACCTTATTTCTGTGCAATATATCATGAAAACAAAAGATTTTTTTTAAATTTAAAGCCATTAATGGCATAGTGGTGAATAAACAGGCTGTTCCTAAAGTTTAGATTTATTTCAGTGATATAAACATTTTACTCGTTTACAAATCCCAAACAAATGAAGATAGATTTCTTAGAAGCTTGAATCCTCTATGAAGCAATGTCTGAAAATCTCTGAGGTCTGAACTCAGATCTCAGCATTTCTTCTATCTATAACATCTGGTCTAAAAGCAGAACAAGCAAATTCCTGACATCCATCCATCCAAGGCTGCTAACTGCCTGGAGGCAAAACTGAAAACTTTTTATTGAGGTTAGGGAAATAAAATCCAATAAGGATGAAGAGAAAAATGTGGAGACATTTGAAGGCACCTACTGATCACGACTGAGACCGTGTTTACTTGAGGGTTGAAGGAGCACCTCCCTTTTCCTGATTCCGTTCTTGAGTCAATATAAAACACTTGCTCCTGCAACAAAGAAAAGGACAGTCGGATTTAACAACCTTATTTTTAGATAACTACTTCTATGTGCAAAAAGATTCCTTATAAGTGAAGCAAGTGTCTCTGAAAGAAGCCAGGTTTTCCTTCTATTTGATTTAAATGACTCTTTGAGACACAGGCTCGCTTCAGTTTACCTTAACTGGCCCTTAAGGGCCACTATAACAACATTTCCTTTAAGCCGAGGCAGGGAATTTTCCTGCTGATGTGTTGGACAGCCATCTTTCCAACTCCGGCTGATATGCTGCCAAACTGCAACACCCTCCCAGTGGCACACTCAACAGGCCAAGAGTAACCGGTGTGAATTATAGTACTTCCTGTCCCATCCATTAGGATGTGGCATGTTGGATGACATCATTGAGGAAGCATTAACCCAGGAAAACACGTCTGTTTGCCAAAGTGTTTTGGAGGTGGACACAGTACAGCTGGCAGGTTCCTGGAACAAACCTCTTCATGTTGTAAAGGACGTAGAAAACGTCCCCAGTTAAATATTTTAGTCATCTATCGGGACTTGACCTGAATGTTTGATGGTTATGGAAAATGTAAACGATTTTGGAGGCAAACATGTATTTTTTATTTGTTTTTGTAATATCACATCCAAATATTTCAACTAAATATCTATCTGGTAGCATTTATTCTTCAATATACATCATTATTATTGCAACTGTGTTAAATAATGATCAGAGAAATTCTTTCTTAATCTACTGGGATTTATCCTCTTATGTAAATGAACTTACAGTGCTAAATACATTTTGACCACATAAAAAGAGGTTTCTGTTATTTTAATGGAAAAAAAACAATTCGCTGTATTAACAATGTTCGTAAGGATGTTTGATAATGACCAAAGCACATATTTGTAGCCAAGTATAGAAAATATCTATAGCGACATTTTTAGTATTGCTGATGATATGTTGAAAAGCTTTAAAATAAACTCAATTTTGATCGCTGTTAAAAAAAAACCTACAGTGATAATAGTGCTGCATTTCACTGACTGTGAGCTGTGAAGTTTTCTTTGCTTCTCCCTTGTTAACATAACGAAAATGAAACTCAGAGAAACAGAAAGTTGAAGATCACTAATTAAATGCTCTTTCAGTTTCTTTAACAAGGACTTGTTCATATGAAAAATAGAGAATTCCACAAACAGATTAGATTTTTTGTTAACTTTGAAGATTTCAGCACATTTTTTCCAAGGGTGCTGCTATATGTGGTCGTAAAATATTGCATCACATCTTTTCGAAGAGTTTCTATAAAATATCTGTTCTTAAGGATTAATAATCTCTGCTGTATGATTCATTAAGAATATGCAACTTCATATTTCTTAGTTAAAAGTTATTAAAAGTTATCATATGGAAAATGATTTTGAACATATCACTCAAAAGAGTAAAGTACAGGATATGTTTGCATTAAGTAATTTAATTTAGACTTAACGGTGTAATAGATTATTATATATCATTATTCAGCAATAGCATGAAGCAGAAAAGCTGTTAAATAGTTTACCTTTTCTATTATATTACATTTCCAAACACCACGACCAGCCTTGAGGATCTCAAAGACCTCCAAATGTTCCCCTTCAGAAACTTTATGCTTACCAGATCTCTTTTCATGAGGCAGTGCCATGATTGAGCTCAGAGCTTGCAAACAGAGCAGTCTGCCTTTCAAACAAAAACCTCAAATGACAAAAGGCTCTACAGAAAGGAAAGAGCCTGGTTTTCTCTGCTTATTAACGTTTGGCAGAGCTCCGGGGATAGATGATGTTCACTCAGCGAGCCCTTTTCTCTTGGAGGGCTTCCCTGCTTGTTCTTCCAAGGCTGCGTGGCCGGATATGAGAGTCCAGACAGAGCAGGCCTACAGTTTCTTCCTCGCTCTTATCACACAAGTCATCAAGCTAACAATATGAAATCTTGGCTTGCATTAAGTTAAGGAATGTAATACCTTGTTAAAAACATACGACAATGCTTACCTTCTATGTGATTATAGCAGTTGAGAATGAACAACTTGTCAAACAATTCATACATTTCCAGATGTGTTGCATTCAGCAGCCAGAAATCTGCAAGCGCACTTTTAATAGCTATCCAAAATGTTGTTTTACTCAGCTGTGGTTAACTAGTTTGTTTCTATAATGAAGAGAATCCATCACTGAACCCACCTCTGGTCTTCGGCCTCTGTTGATGTACACACAGACGGGGCTGTAGGCTCCACTGCCGCACATAAACAGATGAGTTCTGTTATAGGGCTGCACAACACGCACAAAATTCCCACAGCCATGCTGGAAGGTAACAGAGAAAAAACATGGAGAGAAACCTGAAAAGTTCGGCATGTGATCCGATTTCTAACAACTTTTAAAGTTGAAAAAATGCGATTTGTTATCAAAGAGAAATATTGTCTCATTTTCCCCCAAACACTAACCAGATCTAAGGAACTAACGGAGACTTCCTCTCACATATCAAACTCTACATTTAAATGTCCACCCCCAACTTCTGTTTCACCCTTTTGGCCCAACTTTACATCATATTCAAATAAATTAATAAAACAGTGGACTCTACACAATATTTTATATTTCTAAAACCCAAGTTTTAGAGTTTTTGGTCCTTTCTGAATGTTTGAACTCAAAAGTGAAGGAAATTGTCAGATATATATTAACTACCAATAAGAATTTGACAATGACTTTCTTTAGACCTTTTCTATAAGTCTTAAACCTCTTCAGTTTAAAATAGAAGTTGATAGAAAACTGTTTGAACAAGGTGAGAATTATGTGGAAAATATGAGGAAAAAACAGAAATAAACAAAAATCTAGCCTTGCTGTTTTATGGTTTCATGAATAGTTTGGTTGGCATCTGCAAACTGATCCTCTTTAACATCATTTTCGAATATCCGACCAACTCAGACATTTGTTTTTAACACCAAACAACCCCTTTAGAACATATCAAGATGGAAAATATCCTCTTTATGTAAACAAGGCCTTTACCAAGCCTGGTGAGATTCATTTACACATAATAAAATATTCCTGTGGGTAATTTGGTATAGTTTATGTTTTCCTTTGTAAAAACTACAGAGGCCCTGAGGTAATTAATTCCCTTATTAGAGTCTCTAAGAACTTCCATCCTTAACATCATGCAGTATTTCATCAAGGCCCAAAAGCACCACTGTTTTCTACTTACAAAAGGCAAACATATTTCATTTCCTAGAAAAACTCTGAACCACCAAAATACATCCATTTCCCTGATATTTGAACACCAGTTGCGCACATTTATTTCGACATGCGGCCATATTGAGACCAGCGGGAAAAAGGGTCATTGATACATGAAGGGATACTAAAGTCTTAAATCCAGAATATTTTGTGCTATTCTCTTTCATAATATTGTATGTATGACATTTCAGAGAAATAACAGGGAAAACAGAACATACATGGAATTGAAGTTGGTAAATGTCTTATCTTACCAGTTGTTATATCTGTAATACCAACCTACTAGTGTCTAATGGATAGAAGGTTTTACACACTTCCTACTTTCATCTGTTAGATATTTGAAGGATCTGAATTTCACAGATAACCGTAACAAAGTCACACCGAATCTTCTAAATTAGATAAAAAGGTTATTTTTCTTTACTTGCTCAATGACTCGGTAGATTTCTTGGTATAGTTTGGGTCATTGTAATGTTACAGGGTCCAGTACTGCTTGCAGATGGTCTCATATTTCCACCAGGCTGTATACATGGTAAAATGCATGGATGATTCTTGGCTGCCCCAGCAGAGTGTCCATAAACATGGCACTCTTAGCGCTGCTGTGCTTCATCGTGTGTGAGATTCTTTTTCTGGAATTATCTTCTGTGTTATGCCAAATTCATCTGTCCAAACATTATCAAACAGATGTAAGTTTTTTTCCTGACTTGGTAGGTGAGTAGAGGCTTCCTCATTTCACACCTTCCTTAAAGGCTGAACGTTTTGGTTTCATCTCCACCATTTCTTTCTGAATCTACAAGCATTAACGTTCACACCAATGGTTGGAAAAGACAGCTTTAAGTTCCTTTTAGCATCTTATGGTCTGCTTTCAGGCTGAACTTACTTTGACAGACAGAATTAGGGAACATTGGAAATTGTTTGCGTCTTTTTTGCTTGTAGACCATTTTCTATGTGTGGAGAGGCTGATTGATTTTAAACACTTTTGTGTCCTCTGTAGGACAGTTAAAGTGCTACAATCTTCTATTTGAAACCCCTGATGGCTCTTCGATCCAACTGTGCTGTCCAATCTGTCACTTTCACAGTCAGGAGCACATCCAACAAAATGTCTGAGGCTTAAAGAGGGGAAAACCAGCCTTAAAATGCTAAGTAATGATGGTGCTGTCATGTGGAGCTGATGCAATATGCTAAAGAAGTGTGATTTAAGCAATTGTAGGTGTATAAATGTGCAGAGTTCCTAGTGCAATCAGAAAAAACTTTTCATAGGATGCTCCTTTTTAAAACACATTCTGCTTTATGGTTTTCATTTCTTTTGCGTTTATGTTCCAATTTATAAAAACAAAACTTGGGCCAACCTGAGCATAACTTTGATTAGATCAAACCTCGTTGCTTCTACTTAACTAAACTCGGTAGCAGTTTGAGTGAATTACTTTGTAATTGAGCCTATAGCCGGAAAAAAGAAAACGGAGAAAAAGAAAGAATGAGGAAAGGAGGGGGAGGACCAGAACGTCTATCCGGGGAGCCGTCAGGAACTTGGACATGACTTCAGAATCAGCAGCTGCTGCACATCATGGTCAGCGTGCATAAGTCCACCGAGAGCTATCACTGAACAGCAACTGAATATTTTACCAGCTCACACCCATTTCTGTTATTCATCCTCATTTGCTTTATCGCCGTCTGTCTGTCCTGCTTTTCATTTCCACAGAACCACGAGTCCTGTGATCATATCTGATCAGTCTGACAAAGCCACATTTATGCGTGCAACCTTATCATATTTTACTTTCCTCTCGTGTTTCCCTCAGAACCTCAAGTGCCTTCACTCTGAACTCAATGTGATCATGTTGGGTTTTGAGTAAACGCTTATGAGAAAGTAACAAAAAAAATAAAAAATCTTCAAACTGCGCAAATGGTTTAGATTTTGCCTGTGCTGCATACAAATCGCTCTTGAGAGCTTATTTCAATAGGTTACATGTGGATCTAAGGAAGTCAGTTTGTGGGACAATGAAAACATATTTTAACTCAGATTTCCTCTGTTTTTTTAATGATTGAATTGATTGTGTTTAACTTCATTTTGGCCATACAATGATTTATGTTAGACTTGTAAAGTTAAAAAAAATGGTAAATGCTAAGACAAAGCCTATCTGACAACATTATTAGTATAAAATATAAGCAGATCCAAACTAAAGAAATTCAAGATCAGATGAGAAGAAACATGCTAAATATCTATCACTCCGAGGAGGGTTACATCTCCGTCTCTAAGACTTATAGAGTTCAGGGAACCACATGTTAGACATTAGCTACAAATAACGGAAAAGGGAACAGGGTTAAACCTTCCTAGGACTGGCAGGGACACTTGAATTACTCAAAGAGCATCAATGACTCACAAATAGCACTGCAGTCCATATCCAAGCAGCATTACATTAGAAACAGTTTGAATTGATTTATTTTCTACATCTTAAAGAGAAATCTTTGTATTGATTACTATGTCTGGAGTTTCAGTCAAAAGATTTGTAATCTGCCTAATGTCGTACTAGATAGCAATAACAGAAATAGCTCCAATTAAATTCAAAACGAGCTTTTCAATAGAAGTGCATCTGACAGCAGTTGCACTTTGGTTAATATATATATATATGTACAAGGAAGGTTTAGGTCAGTGTTCATTATTCAAGAATAAAAAAAAAAAAAAACATGAAATTAAAATGGCGTCCATTGGAGGGTTAGAATCTGAATACTACCACTAACCAAACAGTTTTATCTCTAATTTGTCCAAAAACATATTGATCTCCCAGTATTTAAAAGAAAAGTATATACATTAATATTGCGGATTAGCAGGGCGGAAATGTAACAGTTAGAAAACATGCATCCCTTAAAACTGACAGCATCTCAGAAAAGGAACAATCTGGATGTAGATTATCCAGCCATCAGTTCCTGACCTTAAACTCAGGTGCATTAACTCTGATTATGAAGCAGGACAATGATCCGATGCACATCACCAAATCCAACTCTGAATGGCAGAAAAAAAAAACAACACACATTTTAGGATGGCTTTGGCAAAGATTAAGGTTAATATCAGTTATAATGATGCAGCGACATAAAGGTGAACCGACTGTTCATGCTTGAAAAACTCTCCATAATGGCTGTATGCAGAGAACTCTGAAATGAAGAGTGTGATAAAATTCACCCTCAGTAATGTAAAAAAAAAAAAAACAGGTTCCTTTAATCACCAACTTTAATAGCCTTTCTTACTACCAGGATGACAGAGGCAGTTCTTAGATTTAGGTGCTAATTACCTTTTCCCCATATGGTAAGATTGTTTTGGATAGTGGTGTAATAAAACACCTCATTATCAGTGACTCATGTAATCTGTGTCTTTGTATCACTTCTGACAAGCTGAGACAATGGGAAGTGCAAAAATAAGAAAAGAATTATGGAAACAATATCTCTCAGCTTATAGAGTGGAAGTATAGCCCTCAGAGATGTGGGAGAGATTTAAGAACAAAGAAAAAGAAGCTGAGTGACTGAGATCAAATGAAAAAATACAGCAGAGAAAACTAAATAACAGTGACAGGAAAAGTCAGGAATTATAGTCAGACAGAAAGAGAGAGCAAGAATAGGACAGAGAAACAGGGGCTTCTCAGTGACTCTGGGTAGAGATGGCTCACCCAAATATTTGAGGGAGCATGTCAGCAGCACATGATTACTCAGAGCTACAATAATGGCTCAGTTACTGGAATCAGTTTGTCTAATTTTGAAATGGCAAACTAGCTGTTAAACCAAGCTGCCATTTGATTTATAAAATCGTTTCAAAATATCTGTTCTTTTTGTTAAACCATTGTCCCCCCCCCCTCTCTCTTTTTAAATCTCTATTTCGGTTTATTATATGCTGGACACACTCTCAGTAGAACATAATCCAATTAAAAGAGAACAGATGCAGAGGTGGAATCAGTCTCGCTGTTGTCATTTCATTAGACATCTTGTTTCAGCTAACAAGTGCTACGCTACATCAGTCAAACATTCTTCATCAACAACCATTGATTGATTTTTACTCCAATTTTCCAACAATCCTCAGCTTCCACTTTATACTCATCTAACACATGAAAAGATGAACCAACACCGGACTCCAGTTGGCTACAAACATAGTTGGAGTTGGGACAAGTGAACAGATGCTCGGTGACGGTCCCGAGAGGAACTTTATTTTGGGAGAACAGATTGGGGAACAGGTGAAAAAAAAAGCTTCGATTTAGATCTTGACCATCATGCCAGAGACTTATAAGCACTTTCCAATCAGTCTTGGAAGAACCATGAATAACCATGAATATCCTGATGTTAACCTCAGTGTTAGCTAATATATGTGAGCCCATAGCAACAAAACTCAGTTTACTAAAGAAAATATAAATTTTTACTCATTTTAAAAAAAGTGCTGTAAACTGTTAGACAAAGTGATTAATTACATATTTTATTTATATGCCCTTATAAAAGGTTAATATTTGAAGATGGTGGAGGCTTGTGCAGATCAGTATGACCCCATTTATTGACTTTTTGGCAATAGGAGAGGTCTGGTCCAAAGGACTAATATAATCCGAATAGCATTTGTTGATCTGGATGCTCTTTGCCAGGAGATAAACTCTAAAAGTTGGTTCCCTGGAAATATCAAATAGTCACCAAGTTAGGTCATCTCAAAATTATCAAGTTAGTTGAGTCGTAAAAAAAACAAATAAATAAATAAGGTGTAAAGTTTTTTTTAAATAAGTTTAGTATAAATGTCTAATAAATCATGAAACTTTCTGCACAAAAAGAGTATGAAAACCGAAACTAGAATAAGATGCCAAAGGAAGAAGACTCATCCTTACTGTGGGGTCCTTTCCTGCCATTTGGCACTCTTCTATCTTGCTTGGAGATGCAGGCCAAAACAACTGTAGGCAAAAAAAATGCATTACGTTTGTTTGTGAAATAAAAATACAATAGATGGCTTTAAAATATGCTTTTTCATAGTTCAGTGGAAGTAATTACTTTCATCTGTGGAAAATGTGCCTGGGACCCACGAAGGGGGTTTAAAGGTCTAGAAAAAAAAATGAATATATCATGCAATTTACTGGGGGGAAAGATGTGGATGCAGTGTGGGGCTCTCCGGGGAAAACTAAATGCTTTCCCATCTGTTTATCCACTTCACGCCTGTCAATTACATGAATGATAATTCCTTCACTACATCCAGAAATTGTTAATGCTCTTCCCAAATAAACCTAAAATTGCAGTGATTATGAGAAATATACGGGTTATTTGTACGGGAGTGCACAATTATCATGATCTATGAGGCTATAGTAGGATGATTTTATTTTTTTGTTTCTTCTTTTTTGGGTTATAAGAAAGATGGGACTAAAGAAGCCAGAACTACATAAGAAGAAGGTGTTTTCTCAAACTCAAACCATCTGCGGACCTTAAGCGTGCCATGAGTGATGTTGTTCAGGTCCATGGAGAGAACGTGGTTCTTACACCCCACATACATCCGGTCCTGGTCTTCATCCATGTGCAGAATCCTGTAGTCCATAGGCTTGTCAGATATGCTGAAGTGTTCAAATGACTGTGAGGCCATTAGGTCTGCGAAGAAAATGCAAAGGACAAGTTCCCATAAGTTTGTGTCCAGACATTTCCTCCATTATCTGCGGGGGTAACAGCATCAGAGCAAATGACTTAAAAAAGCTCAACAAGCTAATAAAGAATTTCTTTATTCTGTTCTAGCAACTCCTCTGGAACCTCTGGAGATTATTTCACAAAGGATAATTATTCATAAAGTGAAAAAGATTATGGATAACAGCAAGCATCATCTTCAGACGATTTTTAAACAACAGGGTGTCTTAAGTCAGAGGCTTCTCCAGATCCAGTGCAAGACAGACCTCTACTGAAGATCCTTCCTGCCTACAGCATCAACACCTACAGCTACTGGTTAAGAGAAAATAAAACATGAGTTACTACAAGATTTCATTTCCCTTTGGGATAAATAAAATATGTTTGAATTGAATACCTGGAGGAGAAACATTTTTTCTCCACATTAAAGTCAAAAATTCTAATAAAAAGAGAACACCACAAAATCTGAAAAGAAAACTTAATGTGGATTCTAGGATTTGACTGCTGCTCTTTAAACATGCCTCAAACAGGAAAGCTACAGCTGCCACCAGATATTGACTTGGAGCAAAGACAAGATGTAACTAAAGCACCAACTCCTCTACAATGTAGAACCAGAAAGTCAGTAAAGGTATAAAAGAAAGCTTTTGTGCTCCATCAAGCTTGAGTAGCAACCTAATCTGTTGTGAATACAAGAGATGCATGAATTCTTGAAACAGACAAGGCTGTAGTCATGACCACTTAAGGTGATTTCTTGAGGAGATATAAATATATATGGCTGGCGATAAAGTCAAGATCAAACTCAAACAAGTTCAAAGCCAAGGCGAATACGAGCTGAAAGAAATAAAACGGCAGCTTCATTATTCCTTAAGCTGCTGCTGAGAGTCAAAACGTCTCAGGTCTTTAGGGTTTTGGAGTTTTGAATGTGAAAGAAAAGCAAAAACTATAAAAAGGCAACAAAGAGGGTATATTTAGAAGGTGGAAAGTTCTTTTTTTAAAGCAATATTAAGAGACAATTATTCTAATTCCAAACTTGATGTTCATTTACTCATCCATTTACTTGAGATTAGCTCCTGGGGTATTAGAGGAAAAACAACATTTTAGATTTGGGATCTCAAGACATTCTCAGGTCTATGGAAGGCCTGGATCTGCCCTGTGCTCTTCCCCCAGTAAAAAACACCAGAAAAACGTCCAATGAGGAGTCCAGGATAGATTCCGATTAGATACCTCAACCTCATGTAAATTATGATGTGTACCTAAACCTCAACATGTGGTTTGCTGCATCCACTCAGTCCCTATAGTCCCTGTTTATCCCAGCAGTCAGCATAACCATCTGTGAGCCCTTAAGTGGTTGCAGGTCTTTAACTGGAACATGTACTCTCACACTTATTACTAAGGTCATTTATTTGAGCAGTTAACTCAACAAACTATTGCTTGGAGGCAAAAACTAATTCCAAAGAATCCTAAGATTGTTTGAACTGGTCAAAAATAAATTTGTGTGAGCCAAGAGTGCAACTTTAACCTAATCTGACAGCAATGACCTAAAGCAGCTCTTTCTGTGCCGCTCATCATCTATGGCAATAAAATGTGGTTTGATGAATCGATTAGGTACAATCAACAAGCAAAAGGTCACCTTGAGTTGGTCTGATCTGGTCAGGGGTCATAATCCATCATACTTCACAAGCCTCAGCCGTCACAACTGAAGGTTGTACCAGTAATGAATTTAATGGAATAATGTAGGATAGAAAAATCAGATTAACAGCATTGAATTACCATGAGGCCTTGACCATTTTATAGATCTATAGAATTACTCATATATTCTAATACGAAAGCAATGAACTGATGGTTTAGTTATGTGGAAGAGACATTGATTGTTCATAAAATGGAAGCAGGAAGGGGAGAAGTGGCTAAGTGTTGGTATGAAATTGGGCAGATGTTTGAGGTACAACCGCCTCAGCTGTGCATCCACAGAAATGAAAAGGACCAAATCAAGGTTTCAGTATACCGAAACTCAAACAAGATTTTTACAAAAAGTTCAATTTTAATAACAGCCAAACATAATTTAAACCCTTCTCATGTAATCAGGGCTGCGGATGCAAGAGAAAAGCAAACCTAGACTTCCTCCATGAACATAAATGAGTAGATTTGGATCTTTGAAGGATTCTGAACTGTTTGACATTTTCCTTAGAATTAAGACCTAAATGCACAAACAAAATCCCATTGAGTGATGAATCAGAGATAACGAGATGGAAGCTCATTAGAGCTGCAGGTTATTGCCATTTGAAAGTAGTCATTAAACTATTTACTGATGAACAAGCTTTAAAGTATTTAAGAGAAGCTGTGATTGCATAGTTTGTAAAAAAAAAAACTCATTGCTTCTTCACCCATTCATGTTAAAGAGTCTCAGACAGTTATTTCCAGCCTGTTTTCTTCATAGATAAAGAATTCCTAACCATGCCATCAAAGACCTTACTATTGAAGCCAAACTCATGCATATTTATCACTTTTCCAATCTGCAGTGAGAGGAGAG
Source organism: Jordanella pulchra (assembly GCA_034780135.1). Taxonomy (NCBI): domain Eukaryota; kingdom Metazoa; phylum Chordata; class Actinopteri; order Cyprinodontiformes; family Cyprinodontidae; genus Jordanella; species Jordanella pulchra. The sequence goes on from JAUZNJ010057192.1 coordinate 18,997, forward strand.
GCTGGGGGTAGCAAATAATGTAGAGCTACACCCTCTATTTCCTCTCCTGTATTGACCCTGTCTAAGCTCTCTTTGTATTCCCTTCTTTAATCAACAAAACAGGTTTGCTTTGCTTTGCTGCAATCCCTTGGGCTAAAGTCACATTTTCATGATTGTGTGGCATATGCTTTTGAGGTCTCAGCCTTTTATCTTTTATTAAAGTCCCCCTCCCCGATTGCGGACTGTTGTGTAGCGTGGTTGCAACGTAAGGCTTGAAGTGTTTAACTTTAAATAACAGCAAGTTAACCTCTTCATGCAAAAGCAAGTTTCCCACAGCTCTTCAGTCCCCTCTTCAGCTGTGTTTAGGTAAATTGCCTAATCTTGAGCTGAAAGCGGTTTTCCTTTGAACACTGCCTCATCCTGTATTTACACATAGCCCAGTGCCTAAGATAACATTTTTAAAAATATTCCTATTTTCACTGAATAAATAAAAAAAAAATGAAAGTCAAGATTCTACACTTCAAATGGGAGCTTGCTTTCTTTTAAGTTCACAATCTGTGGTGGTTTTCTATGGATTGTGCTCTTGGGGAGTTACTCTGTGCTCATCCACCCTCCAAGCTACATTAGTCTATCTCAAAATAAATTAAGTTACCTTATTTTTTTTTTCTGGAAAAGGAATCGGAGTTTGTTATTTTAGACCTATTGTTGTCTGCCTTCCTCTCCCTGAGGAGTCCCCACTCTCTATATGGCCTCTGGCACTATGTTAGGCATCTAAACCCTACCTTGGCCTCCCTGGTAAACTTGATCTAGAACCACCACTGGTCACAGGTTCCACTTTGGGCATTAAGATTAAAATTAAACAGATAGCAATATCGATATTTTTGACAAAATATGGCTAACTAACATGTTATTAAAATGTTAGGATTTTCAAATTTAAAAAAAAAACAACCTAACCAAATGAAAAATAAAAACTGTCAAAATCCTTTACCTGGCTGTTAACCTCTAAACACTAAAATTCATGTTTTTACTTTAAATAGTTCCTGAATTTGGGGAAGAATTCTCTGTTTCTACAAGACTGGAGATCTATGAGGTCTCCAGGATCTTATATAATTTTTAGTTTCATTTTAAAAACTCATGGCAAAACCAAAATAGCAAAGCTAGAAATAGGCTTAAGGCAAAACCAAACTAAAAATACTATAAAACCTGACCAAGGAGACTATTTGAAAAGATTTCCCCCCAAAATAAACACTTTAAGATAAAACAAACCCCCCCCCCCAGAAAACTGTCATACAGGAGTTAATAAATTACTTTTTTCTATGGAATAAATAACGTATTTTTGAATTGAATTGAAAAACCAGGACATCTACCTTTCGGAGATTGAAAAACAAAAAAAACAACCTATTAAAAAATAAAAACAAAATTAATGCTGAAACACAAGCAAAAACCTGAATAACCCCAGGCATTCTTTGGTGAGTTACAGTTTTAGGGAAACCTTTAGAAGTATAAATTATGGTCTGCAAAGCACCATTGCCACATCCAAACCTGTTGCTGAGCACTGCTGCCTAGCTGTTCTTGAATGGCTGTCTGAGTTGTAATGTCAGCATCTATATTCTACAGTGCTCAGATAATGAGAAAAATGAAGTAATGCATTTTTTTAATGAAGGTTGAGATGCCTAAGTGAAATAACATAATGGGATTAGAACCCCTCCAGAACTTTCCCTGAGGGAAACAAATGTTTCTGCAGGGGTGTGGTCAAGCAATACGACTTCTCAATGTTATGAGAACTTTTTTCACGTTGGGGGGGAAACTGGAGACTTTCGTGTTCCCTTGTGAAGATGGAAGGCCAGATAAGCCTAACGCTGGGATGGGATGCGTAGATCCAGCATACCCAATAAGAGCCAAACGGAAACCCTCCGGAGTCTGCATACCATTGGATCTGGTATCTTTCTCAGTGTGCTGCTCTCAGCCTCGTGCAAACACTTGAGTCACTCCTGCAGCATTGTACACCAGCCCTGAAAGTTAAGCTTGCCAGATGGAGCACCTGCTGTAGCGGAGAGAAAGGGGGCTGCTGTAAACAACCAAGAGTTTCCAGAGTCACACAGTACACCCAATCCATGTGTTTACAGAATATCTGCCAGCTCATAACGTCATTCTGAGTTTGACTAAGCTGACCAGGTGTTGGGGTCTTAATGCACCCTGCGACATAATTGTAGAAGTCTAATAGAACAGCACAATGTACACATTTCCTAAATGTGATGTCATATTTTATTGAGAGAAAAAAAAATGAGTGAATTTGTTGTTTAATCTGTATATTTGGGATAAATGAGTCTTTAGAAGCACATGTGGCTCATTAATTCAGTTTATATGCATCCCTCAATGTTGAGGTCACCTTCTTTTTTAAGTAAAGAATGTTAAAGCTGAGAGATTATTGCTAAAGCATTGCAATAAATCTGCGTTTTTTTTTGTTAACTGAGAACAGTGACGATAAAATTACAGGTCTAAGCTAATGTCCTGTTAACAAGAAACAAAATTATGGAGAATCTTGTTTACATGTCCTTGACCTTGTTGAATGTGCAACGAGATGAGAGAAAAATACAAAATAATAGAAAAAGCAAGGTTTAAAGTTGACAGCTGGTGGGTTTTGTGTTATGCATGCTAGTAGGTGGGCCTTGTACCTCCCTGTGGACCTCACAGCAGTCTCCTGTGTCCTGCCTTTGATTTTAAGCTTTGACCCATAATATCCTATCAGCTGCATGGCAGACCACTTGTGATGCAATTCACTCTGGTGGACAGTGGACTTAGCAGGAAAGGGCAAGGTGGTGATGGGAGAGTTAGACTGAGCAGAAGCTGCACAAAAGCCTTTTGTCAGGCCAAGTTACTGCAGAGGTCATCCAATATTAAACAACAGATTGCTTCTTCAGCTGCAGATGAGATCAGAATTTACGGGTCACTTGTTGGCTGCCATCAACAGATCAGAACTGTTTAAACGGGTAGAACTGCTGCTGGATCTACTGTACCGAAACCATAAAAGGAGAGATATCAATCATTTTAATCTTTATCATTTATTGCCAGGGATGTTCACAACTTATTTTACTGAGTCAAACATCAAGGCTTTGTTAGACAAGTTGAGTTTGAGGTCTTTGAGGGATGACAATAAGAAAAGTCTTGAGTTTTTGAAAGAGAGATCCAGGTCACACCTCTTCTAGAAAGTAGGCCTAGGTCAATTTTGAAGTATTTTAACTGAAACCAAAATAAAGTCTCAAGTCTTTAAGGAAGACATCCAAAGCTCAAGTTATGTTCTTTTTCCCCCCAGAATCAAGTCCAATTGGCTGTCATGGACTGGCGACCTGTCCAGGGTATATCCAGCTTTTTGCCCATAGGCTGCAGGAGATACCAGCCCCATTGCAACCCTGACAGATTGAGCAAGAGAAGATGGATGGATGGATGTCCAGTTGAAGTCCTTTCCAATCAACTCCAAGTCAAGCACAAATGTTTTTAGGTAACGCCAAGTAAGGTCTTGGATCTTTAAGGGCCGAGTAAAATCTCAAGCTTTAAAGGAGCGAACCAAATTAAACTTTAGCCTTTGTGGGCCACATTAAAGTCAAATGTCAAGTCTTGCACTCTATTTGGTACAAGAATGAAATGAGTAATTTTCTCATTAAATGTATACCACCTATTTTTCCTGTTACCCTGTAACGCTATAGTTTACGGCTTTGAAGTATTGCCGTTTGACCGTATGCCTGCTTTAAACATTATAACATTCATCTTATAATATTCTACAATTTAAATCAAGTGGCAGAATTCTCGTAAGAGCCTAAATATTTATATTCAAATACTGATAATAAGCCCATTAAAAATGAAGATAAATCAGTCTAATAGGGATAAAGATTCTTATGTTTGGTTATTAAAAATCTGAATAATCAAACAAATACTCTGTCTTTTTAGTTTATACATTAGGGGTGTTTTTGAGCATCCCCACAAATTTTAGCCTAAAAGTAAAACAATCTTAAGCAACTTCCAGCTCCAGGACACAAGTCATCTTCCTGTAAACTCTGAGGAAACAGCCTCTCAGTTGAATTAACCATGAGAGGCAACAAGCTCGACTTAAAAAGGAACATTTTTTTCTTCTTTTTTCTTACATGTCTGTGGTAAAAAGAATGCATGGAAGCAAAAGCCAAAACATGTGGCAGCAACAAAGAGGGGACCTGTCATTATGTGCCCGTTGTATGGCAACAATTAAGTGCAGAGAAGACTTCAGCACTCACTTCTCAGCTTTTTTCCTCCTTTTCTCTTTGTGATTATACACTATATCCAAGTGAGGAAATCCACCAGCCACAAAAAGGCTCCTTTCAGCCTTTCAGTCTATTCGGTCAGGCTTGGCTCCAAAAGTTGCTTGCGTGATCAAATAACTAAACTCAACAGCGATGCTTCCAGCAGTAAACAAGGCTGCCATGGTTCTGGTTTGGGATGAACACACAAACAGTGGTTTGTTGTAAGGAAGCATTGTAAAATATTAGAGATTTGCAGTGGCTGGAAAATATGTGGGATCCTCATGAGAGATGCAAACGTAGGTCTGGAAACTTTATTAGCCAGAGCTAGCTGAAAGAGTTTGTGTCACTACAGCTCTGTGGGAATCTTACTTCGCTTTTCTGAAAGCTGACAATTCTTTAAAACTAAGTGTTAGAATATTTTAAAAGGAGCAAACAGCTTAAAAATAATGAAATAGCAATGATAGAAGTTAAACCGATTTTGAGGTGTCTGTAGGCTAATATAATGGTTTCTGGTCATTAAACACATTTTGATATTAAACAATACGGTAAACACGAAAATCTGCTGATAGTTTATGGATTAATTTATCAAATGAATTAAGCTTTGAAAACCAACCAGGCTTTATGCTAATCACATACATACAACCTGTTTTAGAACATAAACTAGACTAAAATCAAATCTCAAAACAAATTAATGCGGGATTCTAGCACTTTCTAGAGCATGTCGACACAAACTTTCTCCTCCACCTAGAAACAACCTATAGCTATGTCTAGATGTCAAGACAAGTCAGTTGAGAAATGTCCCTTTTTGGATGAAACTTGTATCTAAATGCAAGCCAGGATATGTGCAGGTAGTTGCAAACAGTTCATGTTTCTTTTGCGGGCCACTTTAAAACTACCATAAGTGTCCCCGCTAAATTTGGTCTTCATTAGTTGCTTTTCTGCATCAAAGGCGAGTATGCATACATTAACTCAAAGCTAATTAGGGTTGTTCTTTATATACTCAAAGGGGTACCTGTTATGTGGTTGTTAGGGGCAGCTGGTGGGAGAATCCTATTCACTCAACGTTAAAGGAGCTTAGACCGCCCCTTTGCAATTCTTCTTTCCTCACAAGACAATAAGAGCTTCATCCCTGAGGCCTTACATCAAACCTGGTTCCAAATACTGTTGCTCTTTGTCTGACCTGCTGGGTTAAGAGCTCTCAAGTTCACTTCTGGATGGCTGCACTTATGGAAAAGAAGTGCGGACCACTACACCTACGGTGCCAATAAAACTTTGTGTCCAGGCAACTAATGAGCAGCTTGTAAAGATGAAAAATTAGTGCAGCCAGAACCTTTTACCATGATTCCTTGTTTGGGACTTGCCCTAGTGATACACTTTAATAACTGTTGCGGTATCTATGCAGCATATAGGGAAAGCTGTGGTGTCCATCCAGGGAAAAACGACCACCCAAGTTGTCTAGGGTTGGCTGACAGAGTCGTCCGATTGTCTGTCCAACTGGCATATTGTACATTCCCAGGAAAGCAACTCTCAGCACTTAAAATTCAAAACAGAATGCATGATTGTACCGTTATGCCGCTACATGTCAGAAGCCAGAGTTTGCTCAGACGGCATGAGCTCTTTATCGACCGTCTATCAACTTCATGGCTGTTGTCTGTTGACAATTATTCATGTGCAGGCATTCATAATGGGAATCATATGTCTGCAGAGATTCTTTGGTTCCGACATCCTCGTTTCCCAAAGCAGACAATAAATCCATATATGAGACTAGAGAACACTGTGTCTCTTGGTTGTGCATTCAGTGAGAGTGATGATATCCAGTCCTAACCTCAACATCAGGTATTACTGCTGGCCAAACCTGTTACAGAGGAGGCTTTTACTTGCTGTAAGCTTTGAAACTTGAGATGACAAACAGCCCAAGATGCTGCCCAAGCAGCTAGTTTGCATTCCTGATGCTCCAATTAGCACCCGGTTTTCCCTTTACATGCCACTGGCAGTCTGGGTAACTCATACTGTTCACCAGAGGGCCTTCGAGGCGGCGACCTCTCCCCCACACGTCAGGAGCTTCTGGTTTCTTTGCTCACCCAGCAGACTGTAAATCTCAGGGATTTTGCTGTCATGGAGGCTCTTGTGGAGACTGTCACAGCAAGGGAAAACTTTTAGGAGACACGGGTCAGAGGATTTTCATTGCTGATGTATTTATCACTCAATGAGGACAACCGAAGGAAAATGGAAACAATTGGACATTTATTTTTGTAGAATTTTTTCAGTGGAACATGGTGTTATTTTAAATACTTTATTTTGCAAAATCATGTGACCTATATTTGCTCACCTTTAAGGAATGAACTTTTTGCATTTTGAAAAAGACTGCTATTGTTTTTTTTTTCCCTGAGCTCGATAGAAATAAGTTAAGCCTTGGGTGGAAACTGACCATAGACAGAAATTTTAATCTAAGAGGATGATTTGCCTGTGAAAAGAACGAAGTATAACTGTGTTGCAATATCTGAGGAAAAAAAAAATCCAAAATCTATTTATATGTTCAAATATCACAGCTGCAAAAAACCCCCAAACAAAACTATCATTTATAGATGTAACCTAGTTTTTTCTTTGCATTTTTGTATTCGTTTGACATAAATGACAAAGAATGTGGATGAACATGAAAAATGTTACGTATTTCTGAGGTTAACTTTTTGATTATTTATCTGGTTTTTGACATGCATTTCATAGAATACCAGATTTGAAACATTCTGATATTAATTAGGCTTTCCCTGCAATGAGCTTCATACTCCTTTTACCTCGTAGCTGTTTTTAAAAACACTCTTATATTTAAAGGAGTGAGAGGTGGGGCACTTTTGGTTTCCCTACCATGACCATTCCTATTTTTTAAATGACCAAACAAGTTTTTAAGCTCTTCTAGCATTTTTACCAAGCACGACCCAGTCACAGATGGAAGAGGGGCAGTACTGTGCTACTCAATGAAAAGTCCAACATTTGGCCTAGTATCTCATTACCATAAGTTTAAACTGAAAAATTAAGAGCTAGAAGTTTTACAACCACTTAAAATCCAGATACACCTTAACGAATTTAATTTACCTTAAAAATGGGTAAATGTTCAGTTTATCGAGACAAGTTTGCAATAAGTTGGAAAGTCCATAAAAGAGTTTCCTCTCTTGTTCTCACACGTTTTGCCACTAAAGAAACTTCTCATGTCAGTTGTTGCCTTAAATCCCACGACTGACTGACTAGACAGACCCCTGCCTCATAGTAACATTACCCTGTTGTGTCTAAAATCTTTTTAAAGTTTACCCTTACGCCATTGTCCCTACCTTTCTTAACTGCCATCCCTCCCTCACCACCATGTCAAATCAGACCTTTTCAGAAATCCCACAGAGACGCCCAGAGGGCATCAAAGTCCTCGCTACAGGGGAAAAAGGGATAGAAAGAGACTTGTGGTTGCAGACTGTTGCCAACACGCTGGCGGCATACCTTATTCTCTTATAAAGACATGAGCATCACAAATGCCCAAGCAGGGGGAACAAATGGTCATGCACCACTAAACATCAAGGTATTTGTTTTCCAGACTCTGTATGTTAATGCTGTCAGTTTGGCCGGGCCAGAAATTCCTTGTAATCACAGAGCATAACTGATTTTACTTCACAGGCTTCATTAAGTTGAACAACAGACGGGAAAGAAGCTACTGTGAAACCATGGCAATAAGCCATCTTTGACGTGTTGCAGAAGAGGGAGATTGTTTTGTTAAACAAGATAAAAAGTCAGAAAAAAAAAAATACTTCTAATGATTGAGACAATGGTTTTCCGTCTTCTTGTTAGACTGAGGATTACGTCCTGTCACGCACATTCTTTGTCAGATTTACTTCTTGCTATGCATGACTATATGAAGGCGAGCTTGAGACCTGACTTGACAGCCTACTGTGTATGGATTATGAGGGATAACTAAGGGTAGTAATGAGTCATGAAAGGGAAACCGGTGTATCCGCTCCCAGGAGCCTGGTTCCTGGTCTCCACGCCAGAGCTTTTCAAACCCATGTGGTTCACACCAGACTGAATGAGCGCTCATTAAACCACGAAGATCATTTCAATCAATCACTCCAAAAGGCTCTGCATGCTAAAAATCAACATTTACCACAGAAACTCTTGGCCAGACCAGCTCGATCTTTAACTGGGCAGATTTTATTGGGTAGTGCACTCACTGTATACATTTCCTGCTTCATTTTCTATTGAATTTGGGGGTTTGCCAGAACTGAGGCTGTTGATGAGGTTAAATGATCCTAATCGTAAGCAGAGACCAAAGAACAATCTGTCAATGTGGACAAGAGATGAGAGAATGTTCTAAACCCAGCTATGATCTTGGCAACAACTTAGTTGACTTCTTATACAGTAGCAAAAAAAAGAAAAACAAAAGAATCAAATGCTTTTTTGAAAAACCCAACTTTGTCGTAATATTTTAATGTGGTTTTGAGCCAAAATACATCAGGACTTGTAACGCTTTTTTTACATTAGCTCTTTGATTTCTTTTTTCCCCCCTTACATTCCATGAACATTTTGCATTTTTTTTAATTACTTGTTAAATGGTCGAACTAAGGAAAAAATCTTAATTTTAAAGTCTTCCTTTACAGCAGATAAAAAAATAGCCTTTTCTAGATTTAGTTGATTAACCTGCTAGATTTTGTACAATATCTAGATGGATGGGTGGACAAACCCACCTAGTGGAAGCGATGGCATCAAAAAGAAGGAAATAATAAACAGAAAAAGCTTGAAAGACATTGAAATCTATTGCTTGAGATGTCTTTAGATGATAAGAACAGGCAGGAATTTAATGATTAAGCAAGACTTCTGCACAGTGTCTGAATAGACAGGTTTCATGTTGCTTTCATTTGCCTATTCGCCACTGACGTAAGAAAGTATTCCTATAGTGCGACACTAAGAAGGTATCATGTTCTAATTAGCCAAAGCTGTTGGATCATGTTAAAGAAGCAAGAATCTTTATTATCATCATTGACTATAATTAAAACGTTCTAGACTGTTGGGTCAGAATGAAAAATGAAAATGAGGGGTGAAAAGTTAGCAAAAGCACAAAAACAATAGACATTGGTCATGAGATGGACTATTCCATGTCTACAGGAGGACAATTGCCTTCAAAGCTCTGAGAAAGAAACTGTTTTTAAGACTGTTTGTTATGGATTTAATGCAACTGAACCAACTTTCCAATGGAAGAGGGAGAAACAGCTCATGGCCCAGATGGGTGGGATCTGTGCCAATGTGTCTGTCCTTCTGGACTGAAGCTCCAAAAACTAAGTCCAGATATGACTGCATCCCACAATCACCTGTGCCGTCTTCACTACCAACAGTAGGCCCTTAGTCTCCTCTGTTGTGCTGTTCCTGTACAGCACTGTCATGCTTAGACACAAGACACTTTCAACCTTGGACCTCTAAAAGACAATTTAATTCAGGTTTTTTTTTTTTTTTTTTTTTTTTTTTTTTTTATAAACCCC
>JAUZNJ010057203.1:0-28755 GCA_034780135.1 Jordanella pulchra
TCTCTCTATCTATCTATCTCTCTATCTATCTATCTATCTATCTATCTATCTATCTCTCTATCTATCTATCTATCTATATATATATATATATATATATATATATATACTGTATATGCAAGGAATGAATAAATGACAATTACAGATGGGGAGTCAGGATCACCTGAGGGAGGCATTGTAGAGATTGATGACCACAAGCAGGAATGATTTCCTGTGGCACTCAGTGGTGCATCTGGGTAAAAGGAGTCTTCTGCTGAAGGAGCTCGTCTGCTGGACCAGTATGTTGTAGAGAGGATGTGAGTCATTGTCTAAGATGGAATGAAACCTGGACAGCAGCCACCTCTGTGTGACGGTGGTCAGAGTGTCCAGCTCCTCCCCTACTACATCACCGGCCCTCCTGATCAGTTTGTTCAGTCTGTTAGCCCACTGCCCCTGCATGTGACAGCAAAGAAAAGCGTGCCGGCAACAAATGACTCATAAAACATCCTCAGCATCACCCCACAGATGTTAAAAGACCTCAGTCTCCTTAGGAAAAAGAGTCGATTTGGCCCTTCTTGTAGACCACCTCACTGTTTCTAGTCCAGTCCAACTTATTGTAAAGGTACACTCCCAGATACTTATACTCCTCCACAGTGTCAACAGGAACCCCCTGTATGGAAACAGGGGTCAGAGGTTATTTTGTCCTCCTCAGATCCACTATTAGCTCCTTGGTCTTGGTCACGTTGAGCTGCAGATGGTTCAGCTCACTCCAAGTGGCAAAGTTGTCCACCACAGTCCCGTATTCACTCTCATCACCCCTTTTAATGCAGCCAACAATTGCTGAGTCATCAGAGAACTTCTGAAGGTGGCAGGACTCCGTACAATAGTTAAAGTCTGTGGTGAAAAGGGGGGAAGAGGAAGGGGGAGAGGACAGTCCCCTGAGGGGCCCCAGTGTTGCTGACCACCCTGTCAGACACACAGTTCTGTAGGCGCACATACTGTGGTCTGCCTGTCAGGTAATCAACAATCCAAGACACGATGGGGGCCTCCACCTGCATCACAGTCATCTTCTCACCCAGCAGAGCTGGGCAGATGGTGTTAAAGGCACTGGAGAAATCAAAGAACATGATTCTCACCGTGCTAGCCGGCATGTCCAGATGATTGTATACTCTGTTCAGCAGGAAGATGATGCTGTCCTCAACTCCCAGGTGGGGCTGGTAGGCGAACTGTAGTGGATCTGTGAAGGGCCTGACCATGGGCCTTAGCTGCTCAAGGACTAGCCTCTCAAAGGTTTTCATGATGTGGGACGTCAGTGCCACCGGTCTGTACTCCTGTGGGTCGCTAGGGCGTGGCGTCTTTGGCACAGGAACAAGGAAGGATGTCTTCCACAGCACGGGGACTCTCTGGAGGAGCATGCTCAGGCTGAAGAGTAGGCTAAGTACTCCACACAGCTGATAAAAACAAGCTTTAAGCACCCTGGGGAGTACACCGTCGAGGCCCGCAGCTTTGCCGGAGTGGAGTCTGGTTAGCTTTCTTCTCACCAGGTCAGGTGTGAAGGACATTGTAGTGGTATCAGTAGAGGCGGGGTGAGGTCCACAGGTTGTGGAGGACATGATGGGAAGCAGGGGGGAGGGGTGGAGTCGGTGGATGTGGATTAAGGTGGTGAGGAGCAGACAGGAGGTCTGTAAGTAGGAGGAGGGGGGAAGGTGGAGTGGTCATTGTATGGAAGCCAGCAGTAGAGGGTTGTGGGGATGGGCCGCAGTATCAAACCTGTTGAAAAATAGGTTCAGTTCATTGGCCCGGTCCACGCGACCTTCCAACCCCATGCCAGCGGACTTCTGGAACCCTGTGATTGCTCTCATCCCACTCCACACATCCCTCATGTTGTTGTTTTGCAGTTTATTCTCCAGCTTCCTCCTATATTTGTCCTTGGCCTCCTTGATTTTACGTTTGAGTACTCCCTGCACTCTCCTCACCTCCTCACAGTTGCCATCTCTGAACGCCCTTTTCTTCTCATTCAGGATGGCCTTTATGTCCATGGTTTATTATTAGAGTAACAGGTGACGGTCCGAGCTGGAACATTGCAGTCCACACAGAAGTTGATGTAGTCCGTGATGCACTGTGTGAGCCCATCAATTTCCTCCCTGTAGGGCTCACAGAGTGCAGGCCAGTCAGTCACCTCAAAACAGGCCTGCAGTGCCCTATAACCCTCCTCCGACCACCTCCTCACAGTTCTTGTGGTCGTTGGCTTCCTCTTTACGAGAGTCACATAACAGGGTTTGAGATGAACCAGGTTGTGATCTGACCTGCCGAGAGGGGGGAGAGAAGAGGAGATGTATGCATCTTTAATGTTAGCATACATCAGGTCCAGGGTCCTCTCTTCTCTGGTAGGACAGCTCACATATTGTTTGAAGGTCAGCAGGACTTTGTTTTTGGTGACATGGTTAAAGTCTCCCTACATTATAATGAGGGCATTAGGATGGTGGGTCTGCAGTTCGCAGATGGTAGAATGTATGATGCTGCAAGCAGATGTTGGATTTACAGAGGAAGGGATGTACAGGACAACAGCGATCACGTGTGGGATCTATATGGGCAGCTGATAGCAGTTCAACATCCGGGCTACAGAGCTGAGTTTTAATAGTGATGTGACCCAGGTAACATCTGCTGTATACTAGAATTGGTTGGAACTGGATCTAACATACAAGTTGAAGGTTTAGATGAATACAGTAGTTTTGCTAACTCTGAAAGTTCAACTGGATCAAAACAGACTAAACCCAGTTCAGGTTCTATAGTTACCTCAGATGCTGCCTCTCCTTCTGCAGATAAATCATATAATGGACTTCATATCATTTTTAGAGGTGTGCCAAGGATCTTATTTTACATAGGTTCTATCCTATTTATCGATAATCCCATTACTGCTAAGGGCAGGAGGAATGGACAGTACTGCAGAGCTTTGGCTCGTGGTGAGTTTGGCTACTGTATTAAAACGAAATCTAGGGATCTTGATAACTAAGGCATCATATTTATAAATGTAGGCAGAAAGATGCTACACACACAGTCCATATGGTCAGGTATATTTTCACAGTCTGTAGTGTTTGGATGGGATTTCTTACTTGCACCGTTTGCTGTCCTAGGATGGTATTCTTGATTTGGGAAACTAGTAGACTAGTATCCCTTTTTGAGTGCTACAGAGGCTACCACTGTGAATTGCAAAGTTAAACTGGGTGAACTCTATCCTGTAAGTACAGACACTGACAGTGACTACAGTATATCTAAGACAAATTTAGATATGATTACAGCACTTGGGACAACCCAATGTTAACACTCAGCACTTACCACTGGAACGCAGCATCAGCTTAAGACCTTATTAGCATCCTACTCTTTGTCTTTAGAGCCTATGACCAGGACTTTGGATGAACAGACTTGGTAAGGCACAGTATCAGGACCACTAGCACTGCTCTGATCAAGCCTACCGGACATCGCAAAACATCTGGGCAGAGAGAGACAAGCCATTTCAGCATCTCTTGTAACAAGACATCAACAAGGAGAGCCTGAGTCCTCGATAATCCACAGTAGTTTTTTTGTATAAAAACGATGACAACTAGATTCTGTATTGATTACAGGAAGCTCAATACTGTCACCTCTTGTCAGTTTCCTGTTGGTTTAGCACAATAGACTTAACAGGATGATAACGGCAGGTGGAACTTGAGCAACAGGACAGAGAGAAAATAGCATTTAAAAGTAACAGCAGACTTTATCAGTTCAGGGTTATAAGTATGAGACTGACTAATGCCCTCACTATGTTCCAAATGCTAATGGAGTTAGTTCCTTGTGGCCTACTTTCAAGGTACTGTGATATATTTGGATGGTGTATCAGTTTTCAGCTGAATGTAGAATGAATGGTCTACATTTGATCGTGTTTGGTCTGTAAAACATTTGCTCTCATACTCAAAATTCAAAATGCTTTTTTTAAAGATTATATCAGACAGCATGGGTTGCCAGAGTCTATTCACACCAATTAGGATAGACAACTTGACTAAGACCTTGCGAAACACCTGTCTAGGTCACAAAAGTTTCTTGATAAAATAGCTCAATTTTTACGTAATTAGTTATATTGCAACATTTGCTTAAACACAAACAATATTTTCAAGACTAATAAATACAGGTTTTTTAATGATTTAAGGTAAGCCAGACACTGTAACATTTTTTGAAGACGGAAACCCAGTAATTTTAGCTGAAACAGCACACTTGACACATCTCCCGATTTTTCTCATAATACTTTCCCGATTTTTTAGTGAAGGAAAAAAGAAAGCTTGAGGGAGATATATGCATTGGTGTAACCAATGCAGGGTATATACCCCTAGTATTTTGCTGTCTGTCCCCTCTGTTCCCTGCACTTTTTCAGCATTTACAATTAAACCTATTGCTAGTATGCAGTAATTTCTTTTCCCAACCTGTTTTGAACCACCACGGGCATACACATGATACGCAGTGACATGAGACGTGATGCTGAGCAGAGATGAACATGAGCGTCAGAATGTTTAGCAAACCAGCCAGAGAGAAGCAAAATACTTTGCACAGTTTTTACCAAACAAACAGTTAAGCTGTGTAATATTGTTTGCAAATTAGACTTGTTAGGTAAATTACAGCAAGGTAAAACATGCCAGAATATGAATATGTTACACAACTTAACAATTGTTTAAAAGGTTGCTACCTCAAAACAACAAAGAAACTATTCACATATTTGTATTATATTAACCAGACAGGTGTTAAATATATATTTTTACAGATATTTCACAGGAAAGGTAAACTGAATGTGAGACTGACAAATCTCTATAAGAAATCTGTCTGGGATGGTTACACCTGTGGCAACCAAGTTGCCAGATATTCTTGCCAGATACCCAGTCTACCTGGAGTTGGTCTTTCGAAGGCCGTGAAAATAAAGAGGCCGGAAAAGTCGGCTATAGATTCAAACAGATTGAGCCTTCTCCAGTTGTCACCTGCCCTCACTCAATGTAGGCTCAGTCACCTAGAAATCGTGACAGTTGACACACAAAGCAGGCAAAGGATGTATGCCAAACTTCTTACTACAATTTTGAGTGGTTAACATATTTTTGAGGAACTTCAGCAGCAGTACACACTACAGAGATCTTGAAATCTGTGCTTAAATATCAGAAATTTTCAGCCATCATTTTCACAGGGACAGATAAAACCTTTCAATAAACCAAACATTACCCATGAGGTGTCTGGATACTCTGTGCTACAAGGGATAAACCAGACCTGTCTTTCGAGATGGGTGAAAATAACTCTGCATTTGTCGGCAGCATATGAAGTAGTCTTCGAATCTGAACAGGCCATGGCACAGTTTTGACGTAATCGGCCAAGCAATCTGGACTTCAGCCACCAGATTCAAACTAACTCATTGTGACAAATACCCTCACAATCTTAATTTTCTGTAAACACATGGATGTATCTCTGCTTTAATCAAATACAATTTATAAAAGGTTTTCTTTTTTTAAAATTGCATGAGATTGGACTTCAGTGGCTGTGACCGCTTTTCTTCATGGCAAATGCTAATTAATCCTTTAGATGGTGGCAGTCAGTGGTACATACTTTAATTTAATGTGCAATACTGCATACTAAATTCATTGCAGTGTAACTGCCTTATTTTGCCTTCTGGTAAAATTGCAACAATTAAAACAACTTTTTTATTTTCCTCACAAATTATTAATTGAATGTCAAAGAAACAAAATTTGTTAGAATCATATTTCTTCATCAGGTTTAAAATAAAAGGCAAAAAAGACGATAAAACAAAGGAAAAAAAGAAAAAATATTTTTCATAGCCTAATGTTGGCAAGTGTGTGACAAAGTGGAATGTTTAAATGTTTTTTATTGAAAAGGATGAGGACATTGCAGATGATTGGGACGGAATAAGACAGTTGATAAATAGAGGTGGCCTAGCTGCAGACAGCACCAGATTTGACTTGAAGTTAGCAGAGGGGATGAGCTGTGCCTACAACCAGCAGTGAAGAACGGATGTGGCTTGAAGCTCCACAAGAGATCAGACGTAGCTTATAACTGCCCAGAAGATTAGACATAGCTTAACACTGCCCAGGTAATCAAATATAGCTTAAGCTATGTTTTAGCTTGAAGCAGCAAATGACCAGATGTAGCTTCAAACTGTACAGGATCAGACGTGATCAGAAGCTGCAGCGTCCCCAGCGAGGCAGACCAACAGGAACAGGCATAGGACTAAGTTATTTGGGAACAACTCATGCAGGCAAAAAGACAAGACATTATGGGAAAGAGAGGAGTGTGAGGCAGGTATAGAAAGGCAGGGAAACAGGTGGAATGATTTTGGTGTAATTTGTGGGCCACCGGTAACTGATCTGGTGCTGACTGGAGGCTGGGGGTAAGTGAGTAAAATGTAGCATAAAGTGGGAGTAATTAGTCCAAATAAAACAAGAACCAATACGTGACAAATACTCAACTTTGTCACTCATAAGCATCTGACTTATAAATGTATTAAAGGTAAGGAAGGCAAGTCTATTTACATATAGCACACTTAAGTAGCAAAACGATTCATAATTATGTAGTTCATCCTATAATTGACAGTATCTATCAACTATTAGTTTTTGTTTTATATTAAAAAAGATAAAGAAGTGCAATTTCCTTTCCAACAAAGCCAGAGTGTTTGAGCAAAATTCAACCTGACAAAGGGGGATGTGTTGCACTTGCAGGTGCCTGCATATGCTGCCTTATACTTGAGCCATCAGCTTTGTACTCCAAATATACATACCACCGACCTCTGCTCTCTTCTCTCATCGCTCAATGCAGCATTGCTCTACAAAGCAAGCTTCAAGTCAAGATCTATGTATGTCCAAATTTTGAAATACTTACATTATTCAGAAGCAAATCCCAAGTATGTAGACATTGTAAATTGTTGTTTTGAAATTCAAAGAATCTTGTCAAGAAAATTCAAAATAACCTTAAATGTTTGAAGTAATTTCAGCATGCTTAGTAAATTGGGGACAGTTTTAAGTGTATAAAGTAAGCACTGGTTACTTTTTTTTCCAAAACCATCAGTTCCATACTTAATGATAATTCCTTTCTAAAGAGTAGATAATTTATAATTATTTTCCTTTAAGCTTTTAACAATGACAAATTGCTCTCTTTGAGAAAGATTCTGACATTTTATAAAAAAATAAAGGATTTTGTCAAAAGTCAATAATATGAGCTCTTTGCAAAAGATACAAACAAGCTGTTAACTTTGCAACTCGACTGAAACAGTTATAAGTTCATTGAGACGAGCTGGCTATTGTTCTACAGTAAAACTCCCTCCGGGGCCTTCACAAGCTCAGTCTGCTCAGTGTCCTCCCTGACAGTCTGCTAAACATTTAATAATTCGTATGCCAGTTGACTGCTAAGTATAGCTTTACTTTAGTATCCAAAAGGAGGAGCAATGTTGGCTTTATACATATCCATCTAGTCAGTCAATTTAGTTACACTATCTATCATCTATGGAATAATTACTTAGTAGAACCACCTTTCAGAGGCGGCATTTATGAAAAGGGCAAGCTTCTGTCTATTCTGAAACTGTCTGCAGAAGTGATTAGGGCTAGAATCAAAAACATTTTGAGGTGTTTCAGTTCAAGTTTGTGATATTTGCTTGATCTATACTTGAACTGTCACTGATTTTATTTTTGTGCGACCAATAAAAATGATTACATAATACAGTAAAAATATTCATCAGCAACTGGGTGGGGGTGGGGGGGTGGGGGGGGGGAGGGTTATAGATGAAGGAAAAGTACTTTGCCTGAGAAGTTGACTCATATGAAGAGTGGCCTGCTGTGACCATATGCCTTTCCAGGTGGATTTAGTATCTAGGCAACTGTATCAAAACAGTGGGGGCATTTGCGATTGAATCCAGAGGATTTTTCAAACAGAGGAGTCAATGAGAACAATACCATTACCACAATCTGTCAGCAGGTAAGATCACCTGGCTTTGCTGAGCTGAACTATCCTTCTGGAAACTCTACAGGGAGCTCATTCAGACTCTGGCCTGCCTCTGAAAGACACTAACACAAGGTGTCTCAAGGGAACACTGGCACGCCTGTCTCATTTTCATTTTTTAGGAGGGGGAGAGTGTCAGCACATTCTGACCCCCAGCCAGGTGCTCCATATAAATGAGGGAAAAAAAAGACAATGGACTTATGTTTCTTTCAGCAATTAATCCTAGTCTTTGTTTACAATATGTATAACTTTTAAGAAGACTTGAAAACCATGGTAGTGGTGTTTTTCCTTGGGTTAAGATTAAATGCATATAGAATTTTAAAAAATCTGGTATACAGTCTTTTAACTCCGACTATAGATCGAAGTGTTTTTGAGTATTTCCTCTATTTACATGGTAACTTTAAAAGTATATCAAGACCAATGTACTCCTAACACCTTCCCTGTGCATTATACCTTGAAAGCCATTTGTGTCAAAACTTGTTGCCACAAAGATCAAAATCAGTTAAAAATACTTGATTGCCAAAGAAATTAGATGTTAGTTTTGTTTGTTTTTAAAAAACAGTGTAGTCATACTTTTGTCGTAACAGCAAGCTACTACTTTATAATTTAAAATCAATTTCCATAGGCACAAGAAGCAGTCTGCGCTATGGTATGGAACATGCTAAATGCTAATCACATCTGTGTAGCAGACTATTAGCACAACAATATAAGCAAACACCTAACTAACTACTTCATATAATAAGGTCAGCACCACTCATTTTATTTAACTCAATTTTTCTGGATGTGCAGCAAGGAACAGCTCTCTTGTAAATGTAGTGAAACATTAAAATGAGAAGTTTTCAGGACTTTTTTTTCCTCTTGTAATGTAGCCCAGATAACTTAAATGCCAAGTTTGAGCATTAAAAAAAATCAAACAAGGGAACAAACACCTGAGTGTGTTGCCCCTCAAAAAATAAATAAATATATATGTGTGTGTGTGTGTGTTAAAAAAAAACATTCTTACGTTTGTATTTTTACTTTAAAATGTACAAGATTTTAAAATATTTTCCAATCAGCCACAGGATGGTTCTACAACTTGTTGCTCCAAAGCCACATGTGGTTCTTTGATGCCTCCACAGAAGCTATTAATTATCCAACATCTGCATAGAATGTTATACAGCAGAATAAGACAATATGTTTATATTGTGCTAATGCTTGTAAAGCATTGTGTGAATACTAGTAAAGCATTCCCACTATTAAGATCCTCCTCTTTTTCTGGTTGCTCCCATACACTACACCATGACTACCTCTGCATACTTTGTTCTATTTCACTATTCAAATTTCACAATATTCAGCTTATTCAGGATATGATGGCTATGTATTTTGGTGTTTCTACCGCTTTTACTTTTCAAATTATTCTGCAAATATTTGTCCCATAGAAATGAATGGGATTATGCAAAAATTCTGCTAGAGGTTCTGCTACTTTGCCCTTTAACTATTTCCGCATTCTTTCAACTAGACACCACCTTTCAACTTTTAAAGGTTTTCATAGCCTTCTGCTATCACAGGTTAACTCAATTTTTTGCTGATTTTTACGGTTTCACATCACTGAAGCTTCAAACGTTTTGAAGTTACTAACAGATTTTCAGTTTTATAATGGAGACCCTAACCCCCAGATTTCACATCCTCTGCTCAGTTCTGCTCATTAGTTCATGAGAACTGTTCCACTTCCACTGCTACTCCTCTGCATTTTTCCTTCCACCATCAAAATACGGAGCCAAGCTATTTTCTGCTCCGCTACGGTCCGCTGGAAGCCGACCAAGTCAAGATCCGCAAACAGGAAAAAGAACACAAAGTAAAATATGGTAATGACAGATCAAAAATAAAAAAATTAGAGGAAAATTTTCATATATTCCTGATGCAAACAACTTGTACATCAGCATACAAGGATGCATTAATATAAGATGTTGATTAAAATGTTTATTTTAGGCTGAAAGCTTATATTTTCTTCAATTTCAGTCTCAACATCAAGAGCAATTTCTTATCACAGGCATGGAGGAAGAGACAATGACTTTGGGAGTAGAGAACAAACCAAGTTTGTAGGATTCTAGATATATTTATTACAAAGACCCACATCAAAAGAAAAGATTTGGGCAGACACTGTCCCTGTGCTGGAGGCCAGTGGCGAGTTTTAATTATATCATAGGCCTAATAAATTAGTTGCTCATTATCTCATTTTGTGCTCCTATGAATTAATAAATGAGATCACGCATGCTCTCCTCAAGCTTTAGGGAACTGAGAGCGAAGGAACCACGGGGCTGTAGGCTTTGCCTAGCGCAGACAGTCCGAAATGGGGTGCAGTGGAGTGGAGCTAGGCAGTTACGGAGGATGTGGGATTTTGGGGTAAGCCTACAGCTGCAGCACCAGGTGGAGGCCATTAAAATCCACACTGAGTGCTGTGAAATTTTAAATGCCACACATGTATTTGAATTGCTGCCTCTCCTAAACCATTGCGTCCATGGTTGTGCGTCTTTGTGTGTCCTGGGTGTACCCCGCCTTACGCCCATAGTCAGCCGGAGATAGGCATCGGTCCAACCGCGACCCTGACGGATGAAGTGGAAGAAGATGGATGGATGGATGGATGGGAGTAAGGGGAAACAATTAATGCTGCAGCTCTGTGCCAATGTTTACAAACAGTGAAGAGCAACATGGCCACTTTAAGATAGCCTCTCCAATACCATTTGATGTACAGATATGAGATTTGGCACAGATAATCTCGCTCATATTGAAGGAATTTTTTTTTATATCATTTATGGTTTGGCTGTGCAGCTGTCTTGTTCGGCTGCATTAAAACTGCCTAGTCGATGTAAAAGCCTTGTAAAAACAATAAAGTTGACATAATTGTTCGTCAAAATCTTCTGATTCCTACTGTCTAAAGATTTTTTCTTTATCTATTATACTTTTTTATCTTTTAATGATAGTTCAACAAAATTTTACACATTAACATTTACAGCTGTAGCTGCAGGTGGGGCAGAGCTCAGTATCAGTGAGTTTCAATAGCAATTTAGCACCTGTCAAATTTGGGTCAGACATCTCTGTGTAAATAGAGGGATTTAACCATGGATGTGTTTAATCAAGTATACATATTGTACACATATGTACCCCTCCCACACACACACACATAAAGAACACACACTCACAATAAGGTTTGATTATATTTATGAGAACTGTGTTTTGCCATACATGTATTTTCTTTCATCCATCAACTTTACTTCAAGATTTGTGACATCTAGACTTATTTTAAGCTGGATTAGGTTGTTCTACACTAACAGAACAATTCAACCCCTGTGTTTTATATTTAAACCATTTACATATTTTTTATAGGTAAGTAAATAACCATTTTAATGGATCTTTTGTATTTTATCACATTCAAGCAACAGCTGTCTGTCTATCAGCCACTCTCTCTCTTCAGTTTGTTTGCTTCCTATGGTCTTACTTGCCTGTAGGGAGATCAGCTTGTCAAGCAACTTACTATTACACTATTTTCTATATGTTGATAAACTGACGTATTTGCTTTTATTTCTAACTGTTATGCGGATTGTTGACATTTCTACAAACGATTTAACACTTAGCCGCGTATTCAATACCATATTCTTCAACATTTCATTCACAATCCTTAAGCTACTACATTTCATCTCTCACCAGATATGATTCCAGTTTCTCCATACTAATTTTATGCTGTTTCTGCTAATTTATAAGATTGTTTTAAATTGGTTAGGTTCCTCCATCTTTCATGAGAGGCTTTAAGCTTTATCTGCTTCTTCTTTTGACATTTCAGCCATGTTGGTAATTTCAGCTGACTTCTTTTACTTCATACTATTTCAGCCATTTGTTCTTCAATTTCTGTGCTTGTTTTCAGCTTACAGCTTGTTGTTTAGCTTACAAGCATTCACACTGCATTTTCACAGAAAATTAAACTTTTTTGGTTCACTTATGTTATTTAGCCTAAACTAGGTGCTTTACTGTTTTTGAACAATCATTTTGCTTAAGTTTTAATAAATAAGAATATAACAATATTGTAAGGATCTGATCTGTTGTATACTTTCTAAAATATATGAATAAATAAGATGAATTTGGGGTATACAAACTGAAAGTAGAACATTATGGAATATAATTTTTGCTTTGAGAATGTTTTTTTTTTTTGAAAAAGGGGTAATTTTTTTGTATTTTAAATTAAGTTTACCTTGAATGTATGCCTTGTTCTTTTGAATTAGCTATAAATAATACAAGACTAACCCACATGTTTACTACAAGCACTCATAGGTATTAGTTCTATTAAAAAAAAGACTAAACTGCATGTTTTAGAGGTTTTTGCTGAAATACAAACACAAAGTAATTTCAGATAAATAAATAAAAGTAAGAAATGCACACTCTGGAAACAACAGCATTTTTTTTTTTTTTTTTTTTTTTCTCGTGGTTTTCTCAGCACACTGAGGCCAGACTCTTTGGCTGCAGTCTGTCTCTAATCTTCAGGGCCTGGCTAATGGGGGGGAAAGGAAGCCGTTGTAGGCAGCTGTCTCGCCTGGTGAACATAACACACCAACGCCTTGCGTCTGTTGCTCTTTGTCATGGAACTTATTTCACATGAAATGGATGGAGATCAAAATGTGGATGGTGCATAAAGTGCTCGGACGGGGCATAATGAGTAACAGGTTGTGTTTGAATTCCCCTTGCACTGCCAAGGGCTGCTTCACATAAGTCTTCGTGTTTTCGCAGGCAGCTTCATTTAAGCCCTTTTCTGATTTTAGAATACTTTTCCACTTCAACTACGACCTAACAGCCCAGTCTGCAAACAGTTTTAACTCAATAGTCAACATAAAAAAAACATGTACTGTAAGAGATAATAGTTTATTTTTATTGTGTATTGATAGCAACACTAGGTTAAAATTTTGGCACACTTTCCTTTTCCAGACTAACTTAATGCAACCAATTTGATTTATGTTTTAAAGCATGGTTAGGTTGGAGGCAAATCAAGAACTTATTTTCAGTGGTGCTGACATATTACTAAAGATTGGCTTTCTGTAAGCTCATAAAACAATGGCTGGACTCTTTTGTATTGTTATTAATATTATTAGTATTGTTATTTCTATTTTATCTATTATAAAGGAAACAGTTAAAAGCACCGCATTAATCCAGGCCTGAATCTACAGTGGCCCTGAGGTGCAAAACACACCTCATGCACTTCAAAAATTAATGAAGCACAATTACAAATTCAAAACCTCAACAGCATCAACGAAAACACAACAACATTAATGAAATCAAAAAAACATTAACAAAAACATAACATTAAAGAAAACACAACAACATTAACGACACACAAATACGAATTCAAAAATACAATAACATTAATGAGAACACAACAACAATAACGACAACACAACAACATTAATGATGCACAATTACAAATTCAAAAACACAACAGCATCAATGAAAATACAACGACATTAGCTAAAACACATCAACATTAAGGAAGCACAGTTACACATTTAAAACACAACAACATCAAAGAAAACATAACAACATTAGTGCAAAACACAACAAAATTAATGAAAACACAACAACATTAACGATGCACAATTACAAATTCGAAAACACAACAACATTAAGAAAACACAACAACATTAATGAAAACACAACAACACTAAGGAAGCACAATTACAAATTCGAAAACACAACATTAATGAAAACACAACAACATTGAGAAAACACAACAACATTAATGAAAACACAACAACACTAAGGAAGCACAATTACAAATTCGAAAGCACAACATTAATGAAAACACAACCACATTAAGAAAAACACAACAGCATTAATGAAAACACAACAACATTAAGAAAACACAACAACATTAAGGAAGCACAATTACAAATTCGAAAACACAACATTAATGAAAACACTACAACATTAAGAAAAACACAACAACATTAACGATGCACAATTACAAATTCAAAAACACAACAACATTAAGAAAACACTACAACATTAAGAAAAACACAACAACATTAATGAAAACACAACAACTGTAATGAAAACAACAACTAGGAAATAGCTGATTGGACTACAGCTCGTTTTACTTTTGAACTGGAAGTTATTCTGGCGCGCTTCAGCTCGTTTTACTGGTCCACTCAGCTCGGTAATAATGGCATGCCTCACTTCTCGAAGTGGAGAGTAGTTGCCTTTTGTATGTAGCCCTGCTTCCTTCAAATAAGCCTTTAGTGAACGCATACTAATTGACACTTTGTGGTTGGTCCGAAGCATGTCCACTATCACCTCGTATGTATTCTGGTGCGAAATTCTGTTCCCCTGTGAAATTCCCCATTGCAGCCAGAGAGGCGGATCTGACCATTTTCACGGCGCTTCTGATAAATTTCTCGGTAAAACAACTCAAGTAATCATGTCAATGTTGTAACATTCAGTCTAATCGGCAAAATTAGACTGAATGTTGTTTACAAAATTGTAAAGCAAATAAATAAACAAGGTCTTCTTAGGCTGCTTTGTGTTATTTTCATCGCCAATAGAATCAGTCTTTTTCCAGCTCTTGTTACTTAAACCTGACAAATTAAAGAAAGTCACCAAACACAGTTTTCCAGCACGTAGTGTGTATTTATGATTTTTCCACTTCGTGGTTGGTCCAAAGCAACCACTTCGTGGTTAATGATGGGCATGGTGGGGTTGTAGTGGTTAAGAGGCTTTGGTCCTTGATGAGGCTGTCACAGATTTGATTCCCAGCCTGGTGACCTTTGTCGCATGCCTTCCCCTTTTTTCTCCTCCTGTCTACCTACTTCCAAAATTAAAGACCATTAGAGCCTAAAAAAACTTTTAACAAAAAACCCCCAACACATATGAATGGGAAAATGTTAAGCAAAAAGAATAAATATTTAATATTTTATACTTTTTATACAGCACTATGTTTAATCATAGTATTGAGAGTTTCACCTTTAGCTTTAAAAGTCACAGTTACAAACAACAAGAGAAATGGGTGAAGGAGGATAAGGAGGAAAAGGGTAGCATAAAATTATAAGAAAGCACACAAACTCAAATCCTTCAGGGCCGAAGTCCTGAAACATGTATATGTGTCTCTGCTTCAACCCAGCTAACTCCAATATGAGGTCATTATCAGAGCTTCACCATAGTTAGTGAGGTGGTTTAGCTATTTGGTTCTTTTGTTTAGGGCATACCATATATTCAAACGTTTCAGGACACCGGTACTTGGGGATTGATTTTGAGACCACTGTTAAGGGTGCTTGAATTTTGTGGTAAAGCTAGGAAATGAGTTTGATATCACTGTCAAATTTTTCCATCAAGGAAAGAAAAAAAAACAATTTGGTAGAGATTGATCTAGCAGATCAAAGAAAAGAGCCAATTGGAAACAGCCATTCATATAATTAGTAATCTTCCGAAGATCACTTAGGCAAAGGTTGAACAGGAAACAATAAGGTGACATTTGCAGGTGGAAAGTTTAAATGTTACCCTCTGCAAAGCTTTTCTCCCCTCTTTTATAAATAATAGTGGAGCTCTTGCAGTGATTATATTTCAGACACCCAGCTCACTTTCTAATTTAAGTGAATACTATTATCATAAAAGGGAATTTTACTGGGTCTAAACATATAATAGTGTAATTTTAAAGTAATTTTACATAATTTACAGCAAAATATGTATATCCTTTCACCCTGTTTATCCTTTCAGACACTCAAGAACTTTGAACTCCTACAGACCTTAGTAGAGATACATGTTAGGTCCTGACATGGAAATTCAATATAGGCAGGTTTCAGTGTAGTGATACTCGAAGAGGATGACCAACTACAGCTCACAGTCTGCAGAGGTAAAGAAAATGTCATTGCAAAAAGTCACGAGTCTAATACAGAGAATGTAGGTGATAAGAACCAGTAACAAATATAATCCTCTTAACACTAGCAATTAACTTTAAAATCATCTGCTTTATATTAAATTTAAACAAATAATACTGGTTTTGAAAAAAATGCACAATACTGAATTTAATGTTGCTAATATGTTAAAGTATTAACACATCTATGAGTAAAGTGGTGTAAGAAAAGTGTGTATTGCAAACACAAAAAAAATTTCTTCATGTCTTTATTTCTGTTAATGATCTTGATTTTATGCTCATACTAAATTATGTATTCTGTTTTGCAGTAAAAAGTCCAGCTGTTTCATTTTTATGTTTGAAGAAAACAAAGGAGGAAGAAGCTTGTTTCTTTCTACTTGTATTTATTTTTTATCTTAAGATAAAAAATTATCTTAAAATTAATTATAATTTCTGTTGTTACTATCCATGGAGAGTAAGTATGTAATCTTATTTATTAATATTTTAAATGTTTTTTTAATAATATAATATACACATTTTATTATGTTTTTCCCCTCACACTCCATATTTCTTAAATATACTTATATATGAGAATAAAAAACAATAAATAAAAAATATACATTTAATGTTAAAAAATAAATCATTAAATAAAATACTTTAAAAATATGTTCATTTAGCTATTTGTAAATACATTTTTAAACATATTTTAAATGACCAAAGCTCTGCCTTTAATGCCTAATAATCAAATATGAGCATTACATTTCTCCCTAATCTTTCATCTTTTTATTAAACTGTACTTTGACAAGTTGGTTTTTACAATTAGAAGTTTGGTTTATTTAACCTTGACTGTTTACAATGCCTTGTTACCTCCTAGAGCCATCTGTGCTACCATAAGGATGAAAAACATTTAGGATACCAAACACTGAATATTAACAAGTCTCACTTTTGAACAATAGAAGTAAAAATACAGCTGAAGAATATCAAAAACAAAACATTTAGTGTCTATTCATTTACTGTGGAATATAGCTCTGGAGTAAATTATCCAGCAAGTACAGCAGGGCTGGATGTTATTACGGAAGGATGTGACGATACAGAACTGCAATTCATTAATCTTGAGTTATGTAAGATACAAAAAAAGAGATTTTTTAACATTATTTTTCATGAATGCAGAGTATTCACATCTATTTTGGACAGCCAAATAACTATTATCAGTTCCTGCACGTTATTAACATCAGTCAGGAACAGAACATCAAATCTCATCCACAATGATGTGTAGTCTATTTGATTTTTTTTCCTGAGTACATGTAAGCAGGATTAGAGCCATGTTGTCATGCTGATGTACAATACTACACAAGTTAGAGAAAAAATCCCTCTCTTTATGCCAAGCAACCAGCTTGTGTCATGCTCTTACATTTTGATATACTGCACTGCTACTGATAATATCCCCACAGAGGACAATGCTCTGCTGACATGCTCGGTGGGCCAGAAACTAGCTGACAGACTATGCCAAGTATTTGGTTTCAAACATCAGAGCAAATATCTCACTATACAACTTTTCCTCATCCTTGTCTCACCACTAAACCTTTAGCTTATTATCTATATTTTTATTCTTTTATTTTTTGCTCTCGTCCTGGGGAACGTGGCTCTTGTAACCCAACAGGGAGATACTGATCCCAGAGCACAGCATCTGCTGACAAGCCAACCTCCCATTCAGCCTTGGCTGGAAGCATAGACTGCGAGAAACCTGATCCAGCTTGGCAGGGTCTCAACAATCGCTTCCTGCCCCATCCGGGCCCACACAGCTAAGTACTCTTAATTAAAGAGGTTAACTTGTCTAAGATGTGACTAAAGAGAAAAAAAACGAAAAATAGAGAACAATCACATCACTGTTTGCTTTTTTTTTTTTTTTTTTTTTTACAAAAAGCTTTCCTTACTGACATGGGATGATGTGAGCTCTGATACTTAAGTAGTTACATTAGAAGAGAAGCAGATAATGTATCCTCTTTAAATGTGTCTTAAAAAGACCTGGCCACCCCCACTTGGTCTATATGGCATAGGAGAGAAAGCAAAAAACTGGGAGGAAGAAGTATGTTGTACACCCGGCCAGGTTTTCGCTCTCCTTGGTACTCTTGGAGCACAGAGAGACCATAAATACGGGGGTGGGGGTCAATTTTATCATTCTTATACTTGGTTGTCAGCATACATATTAATGAAGAGATAGGTCATTGCCTGAGACATCTGTATTGGCCCGCGGGTCTGTCTGTTAAACGCTAGAGAAATTAGAAATGTAAATTCATACCCAGAGATACAATATGAGACATTCTGTGTTGTTTTAGGCTTTTGAGCTGCATAAGCCCTCATTCTCTGGAGGCAGCCCTGCGGAACAGGCTATTCATTGCAGATCGACCAGATTGCAAATGACACAGCGTACAACAGGCCCGTTGTATCTCTACAGCTGAACATGCAAACCATTTTTGATTAAGCAGCTTGCTTCCTGTCTTCTTCACCAATGTATGTGTATATTTAAACATGTTGCTTTTATTAAAATAAACTTTATTAAAGGAAGAAAGTAACTGCTGTATTTTTTCTTTTAAATATGCATTATGTAGATTTTTACCTCAAAATGTCTTTAAATAGACTTTTCCTTTAACCCTTTACGACTAAATCATTGTTTGATGAGCAGACTGACACCTCAGTAGCTCAGCACTGATGCATTATTACCCTGTAGCCTATATTCTTGAATTTACTTCTGATCAGAAGTTGTGGATGTGATGTAAAGCGTGTCCATGTTAAATGGGTCAGACCTAGCAAGCAATCGAAGTGTTATATTCAAGATGGACTTGGGGATACTCAGAAGCAACTGGCATCCAGCTCAACTCGAAAAACAATGAAAATCCTGGTGAAATGAGAAAAGTAAGAAAAAAAAGAAAAGAAAAGAAAAAAAAAACTTAAGTACAAGAGGCAGTTACAAAAATGAGCAGAAGAACGCTGCAGTTCTGTGTTTTGTCCACAGGTGGCAAGCTAGGAAAGTTCACTTTAGGCAACTGGGCGTGTAGTTTTCTAGAAGACGTTTCGCCTCTCATCCAAGAAACTTCATCAGTTCTGACTGATGCAGGAGAAAACATAGATAAATATACTATAGGTGTGTCCAAAACAGGTGGCAGTTTAATTAGAAAACTCCATAATGCCTCTTTAAATTGCTTTTCCAGTACATTTTCTAGAAAAGGTGAATAAAAGTAGAAGGAAAATACAATCTCATTAAAAAAAAACTTTCCTATATGCACATTTGCAACATGACAGTTATTTTATGAATAGTATTCCATTCAATTCGATTTAACTCAAAATAACTGTATGAATTCTAAAAAGGAAAACCCCTTTAAAAAGCTCTAAAGTTTTAAATTTCTATAAAGGGGTGTGAAAACTTATTACACCACATGGATAAACAGTATTTACCATGGCTACAGCACTGCATATCAAAAAGTCAATTTCTGCTGGGGTTTTTTTTTGTGTTCTGTGATTGCTATTATAAATATAAACCCTACTCATTACTACTCCAATGACCCTCTCCCCATAGAGATGATTAAAGTTTTATCTTTTGCTATTTTAACATGACAGCTTTTTTATAATTGCATCAGATATCATTTGGGAACTTTCTAATCCCCTTCATGCCCTGTTTGTGTATTTAAGCATTGGTACATTAAACCTGAAGTACACACTGTCTGACAAAAACAAAGCTCTTCCCAAGTGTTTATTGGGAGCTTCTGTATGAGATAATAAAACACCTCATCAATAGAAATTATGATGTTTCTAAATTCTGTTAGGGTATTAATAAGGAAATACATTATTTAAGTTTAATGGAGAGTTTGTGAAATGCAGCAGGTACATCTATAAAGTCCTGCATATCAAGTTTACTAAAATATCTTTCATTAGTTTAGTTAAATTGCTTGTGGTTGTAGAGGGAGTCATAACGGTGAACAAGAGCACAAGGCTTTGTTATCGTTAGTTGTCAGGATCAAAGTCACCTTAAAGTTACATTTTATGCAGTACCATAGCTTTTAATAAACAACATTAACATTAATCAAAGTTACAAAAAAAGTCTTATTGTGATACATGTTTTTGGGAATATGTCTAAAAAGGTCTTTAGTATATTGCTTTAGTGTCTGCATAGACTGTTTACTGATGTTGTGTTGGTCACCTTCCTGTTTCCTTCCTGCCTCTACCGGGATTGGATCGATGACTAAAGGAGATGGTAATCACCACAACAACATGCAGCAGCACAACTCATTAGTGTACATGCAAAACTCACACAGAGATTCATGCCTGCATTTTAGCAGAAGCCTATTAGTCTCCATCACATTGTGAAGAAGCACCATCATTGATCCGGTACTTGTCCAGTGAAGTGGTTATAACTGAACAGCAGCTTATGGAAAAAGGTATTTGAGCCACTGCAAATAGTTGTGGTCTCCCTCTATATTTTTTTTCAACATGTTCTTGTTAGCCTCTCCTTTCTTTTATTCCAGTAATATGATAAGCCACGTTTGTTTATTTTTATTTGTCTTTTTCCTGGAGACAGCTCATTTGAGATGTCCAGACCCTAAAGTAGAGTAGGCATCTTACAACTTCTCACAGTTGTCTGATGGATAAATACTCTTTTTCCAGAGTGCACATCTGTAATAAATAATCACTAAGGAAACATATGTAGCACAAATCATCCTGTACTTAGCTTCACTAGCTATAATATTATTTTTGAGCTTTCTTCTTTTTCTATTCTCAAGGTCAATTTCAATACACCAGCACAAAAAACTCTGATCTTTAGTGAGCAATCCATACTCAAAATGTGTTCCATACTCTAATGCATGTTCCTAAATGTTCTATCTTTATATTACAGCACTTCTTTGCTTTTGGGCATTTAAAAACATCATTTTTTTATTTACTTAGCAAAATTTACATATTAAAAAAAGAAAAAACATTACATAAGTATCAAAAACATAAGTTAACTTAGTTTAAGGAGCAACTCAACTCATTCTGGAATCTTACTTCCACCTACGTATAATATTTCAAATATGTACCTTATGGAGATGGTGCCTGGACAACCATGCAAGGGACATGGATAACAAACATAGAGAGCAAATGAGAGAGCAATCACAGTGATAGTAGTTTTGTCACAGAGCAGTCGTATGATTTCTCTCAACCTGCTATACCATAGACAGAGAAAATAGAGAAAAGGAGAGAAAGATTCTATAAAGGAGGCCAGTGGCACTGAGCCATAATGGTTTGAGCTGTTGGTTCTAGAGAAGCTCAAGGCCACTGGTGCAACTTAGCCTCCCTTCTATGCGCTCTATGCTTGCTTGCATAATTTTACTCTCAACTTTTTATCTCTTAGCCAAGTTTGTGAAAAAGTTGTTCTAAAACTATCACATACCAGTGAGGCCAAAGTATTACTTCCCTTCTAAAGGATGTGGCCATGATTTTTAATAACCCGAAAAAGGATGAGTTGACACCTGTCATCCGCAAAAGAGGCCACCCTTCACCACAAAGGATTGTAATAAGCTTTTACAAAAATTGGCTGTTTTAGAGATGAAAATCAATTGACTTGAAGCGAATATTGAGATAAATACAGGATACTATTATCAACTCTGCCTTTGATACAACACAGTGACAGCCAGCCCATTTGACAACCAACTAAGCAACCCAGCGAACTGAACACCAAGAATAGACCCACCTGCAGTCCACTCCGCTCAGGACCTCTCTGGTCTGCAGGCCCAAAGATCAAGGAGAATAACTAACATGAAGTGCTTCTACCAAACGGAATGCCAGGGTAACAGAGAAATGTAGCAGGTGACAGCATCAGTGAGAATATCAATAATAAATTGATATGTTACTTAAATAAAATAGATGTGTGTGTGGGTGTAGATATGCATATAATCTCGCTGCATCATTTTGGATCCACTCAAGGTTTTGAAATACATTTTCTAGGTTTGCAGTAGTTAAGCTACTTTTGAGACCAAGTACCGGAGTAGCATCCAGCGAAAGCTTTAAGCTGCATTTTCCCAAACATTTCTAGACCTTGAAACCATTTCTCCTTCTCATCTCCTGACCCTAGACTGTGTCTAAAAAGAATATAAAACTATGTAATGCTTCCAGTGGGTGTGGATGAGAAGGAGGAGGCTTACAACATTCAACTCAAATCTAAGGACACACATGCAGCTACTCTTAGGTATTTCCTTAAGTTAACGCAATCAGCTAAGCTATAGTCATCACAACTCAGCCAGCAACCATCAACGGCTAACATGGTTCTAGCCAAAAACATGTCCTTTTGAACGCTGTGTGTGTGAATGTGTTTGTGTGTACTCATACGCAAGTGTATGTGTGGTTTATAAATGCATGTGAGTATGAAAAGAACTGATGCCGTAAAATTTAGAAGCAGATAAATATTAGTTTGAGCAGATTTTTGTCTTTACAAAACAATACTGTGGTCAATTTAAAAAGATATTTGTGTAGATGGCTGTAGTAAAAAATGGAGCTATTAAATGTTCTACTAAAAACAGACCATAGCAAGACTGCATAATCTAAGAATAAACAGGTTACTTTAGCCACTGTATATAAATTATAACAAAAAAAGTTGGGGAGATAACATTTTTATTTAAAACTAAATACAATTTTATAATGACTTATTTGACTGACTTACTGACAGTATTTGTATTACTCTGAGAAATATTGATACTGTTGTTATTGTAAGATGCATGATTATCCATATATCTTAGAATTAAATGTTACTTTATACCTTAATAGTAAAGTTAGATTTGAAATTTGAACATAGGTATTGGTTTTGTTGAAAGAGAAGAGTTTGATAAACAACTGAACTGATCTGATCTGTTTGTCACAGTTTTTTGATAACTGGATAACAATGACTTGGAATGAAGAAAATTTGATTTTTAAAAAAGAGGCTTTGATGTTGTTAAGCTACTTTTGTAATTCTGTTGTAGCTTAGCTTGCTACCTTTTTCTGGTTAGTCACTTTGATGTAGTGAAGCTTCATTTAATGTAGAATAACCTGTGGCTTAACTCACTACAGATTCTACATAGCTTGTCCAGCAGTAGCTTTTGACCACTGGAGACTGCTGAATCAGGTACATATTCTGTAACATCTCATGAAGACAAAAACAGTTAGAAAAAACTCTCAATTTAAAAACACAGAAAACAAAGTTGACATGAGAAGTTCTCTCATTCTCCGATCCCATAAGTAGGACTTATACTTTTAGACTGAAAATGCTTTTTTCGTTGTTTGCTAAAACCTTCAGTAATTGAAAATACACTATTGCTTATGAGTCTGTGTGTTCCAGACAAGATAGACGGAAAAACTCAGAAGAACCATTAGTGCAACAATATTTTTGTGAAAAAAATCTTTATCATTTCAATTGATTTGAAGGATAATGTTGTTTTTTCTGGCCATCCACAGCCAAGAGACCCGGGATATCAATTGAGTCAAAAAACCTTTGGAGCAAAAGAGGTACCGATTTGGTACTGATTACTTTTAGGTGCTTTAACACCAAACATGAAACCTGTGAACATTTCAACAGTTTCTTTTGCTTTTGCTCGACTTGATATTCGCCCGGCCAACAAAATCATTTTACACAGCTGGCCAAATCGCCCAGCCAGTGAAGGCTCCTACAAAGTGACTGCCAGTATTTTTTACTTTAGAAAGCCAAAAAAGCTGTTGGAGTTCCTATATTTACCAAACCACAATGGAGAATACCACCACCTCCGCCAGGAGTTAGGTCTGGATGATGGTCACTTTCAGTGGTATTTGCTATTAATTGAAAATCAATTTTATTATAAAAAATAAAGGATGTCTATTAAAAATGCAAAGTGTCTAT
Organism: Jordanella pulchra; assembly: GCA_034780135.1. Classification (NCBI taxonomy): domain Eukaryota; kingdom Metazoa; phylum Chordata; class Actinopteri; order Cyprinodontiformes; family Cyprinodontidae; genus Jordanella; species Jordanella pulchra. The sequence goes on from JAUZNJ010057203.1 coordinate 23,730, forward strand.
CAATCTTTCCAATTCATAGTAATTTTCTTAATTATCTTCTCAGTATTAGTTTTTTGAGCTTTTAAATGATACAATTTCTCAAAAAGATGTGCATGAATTCCACAATTTGAAATATCAGTGCATAAGATTTTACCTAGGGTGACATTAATAATGGCAGCCAACTAAAATCTGTTAAGAACTAAGCAAAGAATTTAGCAAAAAAAATGCGTTCATTCTGAAATACTTTTCATCACTGCAATGATCTCATTGTGATTTTGTCAAAACAATCTCTTATAGATAGATGGTAGACTAAACAACATAAAAATACTTTGCATCTAAACAAACAGAAAGTATTCCTGGGGCCCAAACAAGGGGTGATTCTGTTTACAGCTGATAAAATCAAATGTTTAGAAAGCAGGGAAATGGAGGAAATGTAATTTGACAAATCATAAAAAACAAGCTATTACACATTCAGCCCATTACATTCACAACAGTTGATGAATGTGTATTCTGAGGCACTCTTTTGTTGTTATGTTCTCAGGAGTACAATAATAAACAGCTGGCTTTAAATATGTTGCATCTGGTGTATTTTAAAAAATAATGCTTGTTATGAATGTGAATTTTCAGAGAGAAAAATAGTGATCTGTTTTTGTGGTAGTTATTATTTTTATCCCCTGTTCTCCTAAAACTTGTTTAACAATGTTTGCCAGTAGAGTTTCCTATGCTTTTTTTTCAAGTACTTTTTTAAATCTAATTTTGTTTTCACTGAGACAGCACAGTTGAATGTATGAAGCAGCCATGGCCAGTTTTGACATATACTAAATCTTTACTGTAAGTTGTCCAATTACAATTTCTTTGTGGCCAAAACTGTTTCATAACTTTATGTTATGGAGTGCATTTCTATAGTCATAACTTCTTCTGCCCTAGGCGCCATCACCTTTGTGCAAAATTAGTAAAAAATATGTAGAGCCTGATGTTTCCAAATTTCACTTAACATGTGACATTTAACACATTCTTATTTCTTTTGATGTTAAAAGATATATAGGAATGCCTAAAATAAATCCTGCACACACAAGTGAGTAAAAAAAATTTGATTTGATTGTAACAGTTAACAACAGCATCATTACATAGATATATTTATTTTAGATAAGTAACTTGAGTCAGACTTGCTGAATGCCTCAAGCAAACAGCTCTGACAGCTTAAGTTTGATGTATTTTTTCTCTAACACAGACAAGGAATAACTGAATAACATTTCAATATCCATTTGTTTGTACATCAAAGCATGCAATGTAATGTAATGTACAGCAAAGCGTTATTGTCTAATAAGTTTACATCCGTTACACTTAAATTGATTCTTATGTGATTTTTAAACACTGTTCTTAACATTCATCGATTCAGGTTTGCCATTGGAGTCTACTTCTGTTAAATGTACATTTTCACAATATGTCTGTTTCACAATATATCTATGGAAAAAAGACATGAACAGACATGGCGCCATCTACCTGCAGTACCACAGACCTATCAGAAAGCCAGATGGCACTGTCACTGTCAGATGGATTGACAAATAACACTGGCGATCACAGCAACACAAACAAGGGAGTGATCACAATGATGCTTTTCTTGCAATTAAGTGGTTGTATAAAGTGATTTCATTTTTTTACAGTTTATTTATATAGGGACAATTCAAAACAGATATCATCTCAAGGCACTTTACAGAGACAATTTAATTGAATCCACTTTCAAGATTGGCTAAAAGATTTCTATCAAAGGAAACCCAGATGATTGCCTAGAGTCATTGCTTTTACATGGAATCAGTCCTTCTAGATTAGGATGTGGTGACATTATTAGTTAGTTGTGTTATTTGCTCTACAGTAATCCCTCACACCAAACATACATTCAGCAACAGTGGAGAGAAAAAAACTACCTTTTAACAGAACAAAACCTCCAGTAGAACCAGGCTCAGTGTGAGCGGCTGACTGGGGGGTTCAAGAAGAGAGAAATTGACATACCGAAGGAACATAAAAGCACAGATCCATAAAAACATTCTGTATTAGAATAAGTAACACTAAACTAGCTCTATCAAGGAAAAAACAGTTAGGCAGATGAGCTGGTTTTCCTTTCAAAACAGATGCAAGAGAGCATATTGAGTTTGGGATTGAACTATAATACTGCTGCACTGGAGAATAGAATAATGCAGAATGATGAACAGTGGTCCCTAAATACTCGCAGCCGAAGCTTATACCAGCATACTGCAAGAAATAGCTCACGATAACCTGAGATTGGGGTTGAGCATTTATTATATCGTTTATTATGGTTGTCATCAATTCCAAGTCTTGATGAGAATTCTGATTTATCATCTAAATTATAAATTAAAGTTAAATGGAGTTTAATTCAGTCTAATGGCCAATTACAGCGCAGGAGGTGGGACTTTATGATGAGTGACTGTCAGTCACCAGTGAAGTAGCATAGTTTTACTGCTAGCATAACAACAAGCTGGTGACCGTAATGGAGTAAAGTTGCAATGAAAATTAAGAATGTAGTAGAGAGCACTCCTTATACCCTCAGATCTTTTAGGCAAAACCCGCAGAACCTGTTCACTGGAGTTTCTTTGCCATCATGAGTTTTTACATCACCTTCATAGTTATCTGATTCGTTCTTAACTAATGATGCTGACCTTGTTCGTACACTAATACTTCTTAATATGTTGTATCAGTTTAAGCTTAGTGATATAAATGACGTCTCTACATGTAACTCATGTCCTTACAAAGCCTATTTTAATTTCTATATTTTTCAAGAGTACTATTTGTAACTGTGGGGCTATGGTTGCTGTGGCATCCAGTCAAATCCATGCAGTTATCTAGGAAGGACCGAAAACAAGTAATGAAGAGTTAGTTTTTTTATTATAAATTTTATCATTTTCACTCTAGTGCCATAAAATATTATGATAAGATTTTAAGTCCATATTACCCAGCCCTACCTGAGACACTAACTGCTAAGTTTTTTTAACATGTCTCCTTGGTCATATTAATTTCATTCTTTTTTAGAGTTACCATATTTATTTTTGCAGTCCTGTTAAATCTGTAAATTTTTTAAGATTTTGCTGAAGCATTGTTGAAAATCACTGTCTGACTTTAATTTGTTTATTTTCATACAATTTCTATTTATTATTACTTTGTTCATATTCAAATAATTTATTTGACCATTGCTGTTTTGTCTTATATTAAACAAGGTTTTATCCAGTTGTGTGTGTGTGTGTGTATATATATATATATATATAATTTTTATAATGGTTTGTATTAGAGAGCATCGCCTTTTAAATAATTACTGGTGCTACAAATGGTGTTACATCTGTGTTAGGTTGTTTGCACACTTTTTTTTAGCTCTGCTAATACTTTGAGTGATGATGACCACTCCAAAACCTAACTATTTCTGACTTCCGTTTGGAAAGACGCTATTGTATACTTTGTACAATATCAGTACAGTATCGAGTTGCACAAAATCAGGCATAAGTTTGAGTAAATTTAAGCCGTAGAATTTAGGGTTTTTTTAGGTTGTTGCAACTTAATAATTTGGCTACTAATTTATCAAATACATTACTTTACTGTAAAGCACATAGTTATTCATACACCAGGGACCTTTATATTCAGATTAACATTTAAATTTAACCAGCATGTTTCTTTTGACTGAAGGTAATAACATTTTGGAGCAGGCCAGTAAAGTTCTGACATGAATGTGAAGATGAGAATTTTAGAATCCTTAACATACTGTGTCACAGATATCTTTCATGCATGATTTAAATTATTTCAAGACCTACCAGTGAACCTTGTGGTACACCATAGGTGATCTTTGGTAAATCAAAGTTAATAATGTTGGTCCCAACATTGTTGGTCCTTGTTTGTAAACATCAGGCAACATTGGATGCTCGCAGTGATCTCCCGGCTCCGGCTTGGACTCACCTTGACAGGCTCACCCAAGCATGTCTCATGCCAACCTTGTTGCACCCTGTTACAGCTGCCTTCCATCCACTTCGACTTCAGCTCCTACACTGGTTTACCGAAGATCGCTAGACGTCATCAGTCCTCTCCTTACTTCCTACTTTGCCGCATTTTTTTTGCATCTCACCTGTAATCATCACTAGACCCTCTTTTGGGGGAAAAACTCTAGTGATCCCGTTAGGTAAGTCTCCTCCATAACCACTCCCTCCTTTTTCTCCACATATTCTTTTCCTTGCACCCTGGCTTGGGGGTCAAGTCTCCTAGCTCGGCCCTGGAACTCTTTTTGGGGGGAAGACTACTCGAATCCTTTTCCTAGGCTACTTATCTGAGGGAATGTCGATTCTCAGCATCCAAGTCTTCTGCCGGGGCCCAAGCTCCAAAGATCTTATTTTATTTATGCCAATATCCGTGTATATGCTTCTGTCTCCTTGAACCCTGGTCAGCCTTGGCACATGGCTGCTCACACTGAGCTTGGTTCTGCTGGAGGTTTCTTCCTATTAATAGGGAGTTTTTCTCTCCATTGTTGCTATATGCACGCAAGATGTGAGGGATTGCTGAGATTAAATGAGCCCATGCAGTAATCTGGTGTTCCTTAAATAGAACAGTTAAATAATTTGAATTGAATAAAACATTTCTAATTGCAGCTTTTCTCCGCATGAGTCTCTCCAGGTTGAATTAATATCATCCAGTAATAAATATAGAACACACTTCACATGACATCATATTATAGCCATATAATTAACATGACATCAAGATTAATGTCACTGTGAACAGTAACATTGAAACACAAAGCTGTTTTTTTAAAAGTAATAAATGTTCCATGACTGCAATAACTAACTTTTTAAAACTACACTACATATTGTGAGTAATTAAACTATTCTGGTTAAAAAAACAACAAATAAATTGCTGTGTGATACATTCAAACCTTGCATTTTATATAGTGGATATAATTGAAGAATGTACAGGTGCTGGTTATAAAATTAGAATACCATGAAAAAGTAGATTTATTTCAGTAATTCCATTCAAAAGGTGTAACTTGTACATTATATTT
>JAUZNJ010057224.1:0-28739 GCA_034780135.1 Jordanella pulchra
AGAGGGCTCCAGCCCAGGAGACCCACGGCGCACTCTGCTGGAAGGAAGATGGAGCGACAGGCTCCGGATCCCAACAGAGGGTGCTTTGATCTCTTATCGTGAAATGCTTAAGCAGATTTGGACAAACACAACAGGACAGCAGCGAAAAATCTTTTAACTTTGTTTTCTTTAAATGAAGTAGTATAAGTTAACAATGTTTGATGTTTGTTTATAAAGAAATCCAACGTTTAATTTGAGCAAATTCCTTCAGTGGTGAAAATAAGATGTACAAACATTTTTTATTGTTAGGAAGAAATGTTGATGGTAAAATTAGTTTTTTCAATCAGCAAGTTGAAATAACTTTGAGTAAAATATGGAGTGTTAAGAGCTTCTGATATGAGAGTTAAGATGAATATTTAGAAAACCACAATGATCTTAAAGTTAGCCTCAGTTAAGTTTTTGTCACACATTAGGCCTATTTGACTTTTAATTGCCCAAGAAACATTATTAAAGTCAAAAGTAAAGTCAAAGTAATTGTTTGAGATATTAGTAGCTTCTAAATACAAATTGAATTACTATAATAAACAATAGTAGCCTCTGCTTAAATTGTTATCAAGGGGTATTCAAACAGATAAAGTGTTAAATGTATTTTCTGCAGTGAGATATGTGAACCACCTCATTAAACATTATATGATACAAAGGAGCAGCAGCTTTAAACCTCTTACTATCCCTAAAGCTCATCCTGCCACATTAAAGAGCCCTTTGAATTCAGGTTCTTCTGGCCATGATCTTCATCTAATCATCATAGTTAAGGGTCCAACACAAATGAACAAGTAACTTTAGAGCTCTGTGTCTTCTGAGATGTTTAACAGTTGGCCTAAGTCATGAGAGATCTCCCTTCGGCAATTCCACTCAATTTGCTATAAAGTGTTTGCAGATTCATCCTGTTTGTCCTGGAGCAGTACAGTCTACACACAGACTTTTATAATGAGCCTTTATAACTGAAAGTAACATTTAAAAACAGTAAAAGTAATACATCTGAGGTGAGCTGAGGTTAAAAAAGAAGCTGCCTGAAAGAAAGCAGTGTGGATGGAGGAAAAATCTGAAATCTAACGGGCAGAAATAGACACTATAAAGATGCTTGTGTGTGAGTGAGTGGGAGAGATGTTGGTGTTCTGGCAGAGCACAGTGCTCAGCCCGGTGCATACACCCACATGCAGCCTGTCGGAGTCTATAGGACATGACACAGGACAAACCCTCCCCCCCTCCCAGTCAAACACGCACATATACAAAAATACACACACAGAGAGTAACAAACGATACCCGAAATACACAAAATGTACACTACGGCATGTGCTTCAATATTTATGGTTGGCACAAGAGGATATCACCTGCAATAATTCCCTTGTTTAGCCACCTCAGCCAATGAAAGGAGGCAGTCCATGGTTGCTAGGTGACTAATAGCCCTTTTCATGGTGTGGTAGTGCTCCCCAAACTGACTACAGAGAGAAGGAAAGAGAGAGAAAGCAGGATTTTCAAGTGTAAATTAAGCTCAGTGCATACAGGTTCCTGAGCAGACGGTGCTGACAAGGTGCTTGACTTAAACAGACTAATTCTGGCAGGCTGAGAGCTGTGGAGACATACTGCTGAACCACAGACTTGTTATGTGTTTTATAAGCATTTTATTTGGATTCCTGAAATGAACTATGTGTGTATGTGCGGTTGCCTCTGTCATACTCCAGAAATCTGGTCCATTCCCTTTGGGAGTCCAGGAGAAGCTGCTCTCGGAGCTGCTGCAGCTTCTTGTAGCGCTCAACCAGGAACGGAGAGTGATACCTGCTGACGACTTTCGTACTGCAGAGGACACGGCAAGAAAAGGAAGAAAACATACATTAAGGTCCCAATTCAGAGAAAGAGCAATAACTTGATCTTCTTAAATCAGTTTACTCCGTGAGTCTTAAGCATCATATCTGTTTGAATGTGTTCTTAGCCACATCTTTAACTTTTAACACTTAGAACAGTTTAGGAAAAAATGCATTTGTTTCTATTTACATGTATCAGAATAAATGGGGGTACAAATCCCTCTGCCTTCACTTCACACTACTGAGTGCACATCAATCAAATAATTTAGCAATAAAACACATGGTAGAGTTACTAAACATGCACATTTTAAGGGGTACATCAATACTTCTACAAAACCCAACCTGGAAAACGTTTTGAATTAGACAAAAAAGGTATAAAAAAAACAAATAGAAAATTGGGAAAAAGAACATTTACTTTTATCTCTACAATTGAGTTTATGTTTAGAGGTTAAATGCAGTACAGCAGCAAACACGCAGATAAAGAAGCAGGGATGTATAGTCTGTATAGCTTTTGGGAATCCATCGGTTAACGACAAAATAAACAGTTTATCTTCGGTCAACTCTTTCTTGCAGCAAAACGTGATGATTCAAGGTGCAGCTGTGTGGGTGAAATGAACTGATGCAAGCAAGCATCTAGAGAGAGCAGGACTAAAAACAGCTCATCTATGGATCCTTTAATGGAAAACAGTTATTGCTTATATATGCATCAAATACAAAGATCAAGAACAAACATCTGTTACAGCTGTATTGGATGTAATGCTACTGGTTTCTAGATGTTTGCTCAACTTCTTCTATTTAGTTTTAAATCCACTGCAGGTCTTATTTCCTACTCTTGTATGCTGGTCTATGCTATATTCAGAGGCCCTTATACCACCAGTATTAACTATCAAGCAGAAGTGATGCTAAAACGTTTTTTAACTAAATACAAAATAAAGTAAATTAACTAAGAGAAATAAAGCTGATAAGTTTCTTCATTTTGTATTCAATTAAAGTAAGACTGCAACAACATTTATTTAAATGAAGGATTAAACAGAAAATTATTTTTCTGATAAATCAGAATTTGTTTTTGTTTTCTAGCTCTTTAAGAATCCATAAAAAAGTACATACAATGCCCTTTATTTTGGAGGAGCAAGGAAAAAAAACCAGAGCAAAACCAACCCTGCAGACTATCAAGTAAACCACCAGCCGTTTCACAGACATGTAGTTACACTTAGCTACACTATATGTAAACACTACAGGCTACACTTCCATGTCCATTTTCTTTTTCAAAGATGTTTTTCTCTTCTAAGTGTTTTCATTTTCTTCTTTAAAGTTAAGGCGTGTTAAATATTCAGTATTTTACATTTTTTCTTCTAGGGTATTTAAACATTTTTGACGGTCTCCTCTACAGATTTTTTTTCTTGTTTTTCTAGCATTTTTAATTTGTTTCTGGGTGTTATATGTTCTTTCTAAGTTTCGGTCCCGACAAAATTTCAATTGGTAACAAAAAAAACATCAATGCTCATTAAATATTTATCACCGTTAAGCAACACCTAAGTAAATACAATAAAAAGCATTAACATGTCATCAATGTATATAACATATCCATAGTGAAAATGTTATTTTCATTATGGACAGATGACATTTTTGTTGAGACGCTTGGCTCAGAATACACATAAATAGAACATAGGAGATTTATAAAAACTTGAGAGACATTGATAGATTGATAGACAAACAGATGCTTTGTTTGTTTTTTCAATAAATGATTGAATAAAATGTTCACAGACTTAATTTGCTTGTTTATGGCTTTACAAAAAAATATGGTTAAAAAAAGGAAAATGTGAAATTGGAAAAAGTATGAACTGTGTTTTTTTTTTGCATATTATTTATGCAATTTCCATAAGAACAAAAAGTAACAGGTTGAAAAAACAATATTTTTGCATCTATAAGGCTATTAGATTCTATCATTAATGATTAAAAACCTTTTAAAGATCGTTTTAAGGTCAATTTAACCTCTGTTTTAGCCCCAAGAAACCAGGCAATGCCATTTTATAAACTGCCGTTGGTTTAGATGTCAAAGCATCTAAACCAGGCATCTGCAAATCAGCTGGAAAACCCCTAAAACCTGCAGGACAGCAGCCCTCAAGGACCGACTTTGTACAACTTTTCTGATACTTTTTTTTAAAATAATGTAATAAAATGCAAAATGTATTTTAAAGTATCTGCTTTTGGTCCGGATTTAGGTCTAAGTGATACATAGATTTTTCACATTATACGTTTTGTATTAAAACATGGTAAAAATGCCGAAAACATAATGAAACTTAACTTTGAGAGATATAGAATTTTATTAATGAAATTCCGTCCGGAAAACCTTTAAAAAGAGTCTCATTGAAGTGAGCTGACCTGCTGATTTTGACCCAGTCAGGTGGAACAACTGATGACAGCGAGTTCTTCACCTCAATCAGAAACTGAAAGCAGAGAAATAAGACGTTGATAGATCAGAGTGGAGCAGACAGTAGAAATAATGCATTGGCAATGCTCTAATCAGAAACACACAAACGGCTGGGACTTATACCCATGTGGCCAATAGCTCTACTCTCCTCCCCCCTTTCATTTCCTGTATTACACAAAGACACACACACACAGACACGCACAGAAAGGTGGTACCTCCTGTCCAGAAACAGTAGTATAGTCCAGTGCGGGGGCTTTCAGCACCAATCGGACCTCTTTACGATGCACTTGAATCTCAGAGAGGATAGACTGGATTTGGTTCATCCTTTCTTGCAGCACCAGGAAGCCAGACAAATCTGAGAAGAGCTCCGTCTTATTTCCTGACCTGCAGAAAAACCCAATTCAAAGGTCACAGTTGCTGTAAACACCTGACTCGAACAATCTGATGGTGCTCAGTTTAAAGCCAATCTGACGGTCTTAACCTCTCCTCGTAGCACAGTTGCATAAGTAAACAGTCTGCACACAGTATTTATTTCAGAATGTGGGAGTATGTGAAACTATTTAATGTATGAAGCGAGCAAAAATATTTGAAACACCATAAAAGGAGGTTAGGTAAACTGTGGCAATTAATTTCTGCCAATTTCCCTGATCAGCTCAAATCAAAAGCAGACATCAGAATATTTTTTGCACTATATCTTTGTCAACTTACTTTGCTGCCTTCTCATTGAGCACCTTGAGGAAGCCGTGGGCCGGAGCCAGCAGGTCAGGAGTATCCAATAAGAGGCTGCAGAGCAATGTGGAGCGGATCTGTGACTGGATAGCAGGGAGAAGAGCCTGCAGTTCCAGCCCCAGGCGAGAAAGACTGCTGCAGATGAGGTAAAACTCCTGTGTGGAGGACTTTAACAAATGGAGACAAATGACATGTGCATCAACAAGGTATCAAACGTGGCTTCCTTTAAAAGTTCCCGAAAGGTTTAGATATACGGGACAGTACAGTGCAAAATAGATTTATTCTATCTTTGTAACACCAGATAAAGGAAACAAGTAAAAGGTTATCCAATCTAATCCTAACTAGAGTTAAAAAAAAAAAAAAAAAAAAAACCTTCAAGTTTAAATCTAAAATAATTTATGCCAGACAACATTTATTTGGTTCCCTTTCATTACCCTCACTCAGTCCTGATCACTGAATGACCTGTAAAATTAAGAAAACAACTGAAAACAACCTTTTCAATATGAAGAATATGAAGCGCTTAAAACAGCAGACGGCTAAAACGGCTGTCCATAAACCTCAGCAGCCTTCAATAGCTTTTGCAAAGCAATTGACTGTAGTTTATTCGTCGTCACTTAGGCGACAGCGACGTCGGATGCAGGTGCTTATTGTTCTTTTAACGTTAGACTTTAAGAAAAAAAATGTACCTTAAGTCTTTTTACATTCTATATGTAACCATCTTGTTTCTACCGCCTCTCTCCATTGATGCACTTGTATGTTGTTTATGTCCAAGCCTAACAAGTGGCAGTGTGTTGATGACACAAAAGACAGACGGTGGGTTATTTCTAACGACTATAGTTGATATTATCAGCGCCACTGAAGACTTTTGCATCTACAAGTTTAAAATTACTTTACCTCAAAAACCAAAATGCTGATTCCATTCTCAGCAAAACAGGCTATCAAACCTTCACTTGTTCATAAAGGTGAACCTTTTTTTTTTTTTTTTTTTGCGACAGCAAATCAACATTATGATGAAGATAAAACAAGTCCACCTTAAATCGCAGCAGTTCCCCTTTTTCTGTTGTCACCATCAATGCTGCAACATCAGATTTAAATAAAAACAAAATAAGATCCATAATTTTCCTGGGATTAGAGGATATCCAATAATATTATTCTATGGTAACAAGTCAAAAGCCACATGTAAATGATAGTCACACCAGTAGAGGCTTTGGTACTAAAGCCTATGCTGCAGTTGAATACAATCTGCAGCTCCCTTGTTGCTCTTTTATGAAAAACAAACAGGGAGCAACAGAAGACCACAGGCATGCCCTTCCTGCCAATATGTCAATGGTGCCATTGAGACACAGACCATTACACACAGACCCATTTTTCTACAGATGGGCAACATGGCAATTAAGGCCCCACTCTGTGTGCTCGCTGTGTGTCCGCGTTTTAAGACATCCCATCATTTTCTTTTAGCGGTAAATGAAGGAGACAGAGATGCGAGCACGAAACAAGACATGAAGCCCAGACTGACGGTGCTACTACGGTGCATGCACACAGACACACTCATACACATATACAGATAAGAGAAAGCATCGTGGCATTTTGTATATGAGTCTGGGGGGGATCGAGATTGTGTTAGACAATCAGGTAGGTGCCAGTGGGGTGACTTCCTTCTCCCGTTAATCAAAACTGCCATAAAAAAGGAGGAGGTGAAAGGAGAAAAAAAAAATCACAATTGTTTTGGTGCCTTTTTGTGGTTTAGACTATATTCTCTGGTATTTTATAGCAATATCTGCACAAAAATCATATAAAGCATATATGGTTAAACAATGTGTATGTATATAATAAGAATATTCTATTACCTTTCTGTGATATATGCTGCAGATGCCTCTCTCCAGATCAGGCAAATGTGACAGCAGGGATCTTATAGAGTTCAGAGTTAGAGAGTCTGACTCCATCATTTCCTGCACAGCATCTTGTCTTTCTAATATACATCTGTATGAAAGAGAAAGAAAGAGAGCAGGTGAAAGAAAAGGGGTGTAAATGACAAGTAAAGGCTGAAAGGCGAGGACTTAAAGCCATCAAACATTCAATCCGCCCGAGGAGCTGAAGAAATGCATTGCGTCCTTGAGAAAAGCTGAATCAGCTCTGATTGACATGATTGCTACTGATTAGATTCTTTATAAATTACTGGAACACAACTGACTGCAGCTATAGAATCTACTGATTTCTTCCCGTTTTTATATTCAGTCATATGAAAATCTTAGAAGAAAGACTAAACATTTATAATGCAGACTCTATATGTGGTTTTCAGCACTTGTGCTTTTTTATAACAAAGATAAATAATAACATTCAGATCAATTCCACTTTTAGCTTATTGGTCTCTGCTCAGGTTTCTCATCCTGTACGATTTTATTCTAAAAAATAATGTGAGTTTACAAAAAGTGTAAAGTAAACATAACTTTCCAGAACTGTGAATTTATTACTGGTTTTTATATGTAGTCAGTTATTTCTTTCCAAAGATAATTTTCCTTCCTTAAATGGTCTGTGCCTCTGCAGGAACATTAGCCATTAAAGTAGAAGATGACTTGAGTAAGTAAAAACTTTATTAAAATGTTTGATATAAAACAATAAAATAGATTAAAAACTGAATAGGGCTGAATTTCGGATAACTGTGACATTAAAAAGTACAGAACATTCCTCTGAACATGACCATTAAAAAGCACCAAAGGAACAGATTGGAACAGGTTTAGAGCAACGCTGACCTGAACATCACTCTCAGAACAAAAAGTCAAATATTCATGTATTGTGTAGCTTTGTGCCAGAACATCAGTGCCTTTTACAGATATGCAGTGTGTCGAGGAATTAATCCGCCTGGGAGTAATCTGGATTTGATTCATGTCTACATTCTGCAGAGATCTTATCTGTTTAATCTGAAAAGCGGTGCCCAATCGACATCTATAATCCCTGCACAGCAAGGAAAGAGAAACATGAAAATTACTGACATTTTGACTGAATAAAAAAATAGAATTACATTGAGAAACCTGATGTAGTGATTTCATGACATAGTAGTTTATGGCAGAAGAGCTAGGTTCCCCTTAAAGTGTCATTATGCAAATAACTTATTAAAAACCTTACATATTTTCTTATTGCTGTTCTACAGAAATAAGGAATAGATACACATTGACTAATGGACTCTGTAACATATATATTCTAACCAGTATAAATCATTTGTTTTGAATGATGCAGAATTAAATTACCAATCAAGACGGTATAGCGCCGCAGATATTAATATATTTTAGCAGTTAATGATCAAAAAAAGAAAAAAACATAAAAGCACTAAATTAATATTGAAATAAAATTGCTTCTAAACGTAAAATCTTGTCTTTTCCTATTAGAGGTGGGTTTTTCCAATTTCATTTTACATTTCATAATAAAGCACTAGGGCAGTAATACTCGTGCTGAACATGTACTCTGGGCTGGAGTGGGAAGAAAGAGTTACCTATTTTTTCTGACTGTTGGGCTGACATTTTAATGAGAGAAATAGGTGTAAATGTGATCATTTTTAATCTCATATGGTCATCATAATAATCAGGAGCAGAATGCAATATATAGTTTATAAGGTAAACTAAAAGAGCTAGTTTTCTGCAGCAAAAATACCATCTAAACCTAACAACTTAAATGTGTCTAAATAAAGAGGAAGTGAAAAGCTACTGTAAACCTACATCTTTTACTCTACAACCTCTGCAGATAAAGACTCATTTCTGCTACACCATCGATAATTTTATCACTCTCCATTATCTTTATTCCACCATATTGGGGTTAAATCAGAAATGTTTAAAGAGTCGCTGTCCGTTCCTACAGGGCTTTCTTCTTTTTAAACTATTTCCACTTTTAGTGCTACCAAGCCTCAATGTGTGTAGCCTCAATGTCAGGGATTGACAGGAATGTTTCTTGGATAAATACCATGATCAGCTGAAGCGACAGCACTGCACATCTCCTAATAAGTGAGCGTTTTTGTTTTCATGGTTGGACTTTATAGCAAATGTTTTTTCAGATCTTGGTGGCTCACTGTTCACCAGGGCAGCCCTGTAGTGCTACTGTGTATCAATAACAAACAAAACTCATTTACTTTTACATTTGTATTTCCCACCTTTCATCAGTGTGACGTGACTCATATCAATAACAATAGTCAATCATCATCCCACTGACCAGGGGAGACAAACCCATTCATAGGGTTTTGTGAACTAATACTGGAGTGTGAAAAGTTTAATTGCAATCATGCTGCAGTGTAATATGTCTGAAAACTGCTTCATGATAAAAGCCTTTCATATCAGGTAATATTGATATTTATTCATTCATTTTTTTTGTTTTAGCAACTTAAACAGGGAGGACCAGGGATGAAAAAAGCTAATTTAGATTGTAGCCCTAAGCCTTTTAAAACATAACTAATATTAATTTGAAGTAACCGAAATTATAGTAAATTCTGGTATATTTTCTAGGGGTGCATTGATTACAGGTTTCTGGCCGATCACCGATGCCCAATCTTTAAAAAGCCTGACATGACTATTCTGATTTTGATTGATATAAATGTTTTTAATAAACAAACACTTTCAGTTGTTATAAGTCCACAAGACACAAGATATTTCAATCTTATCTTCCAGTAAAAACATTACAAATTTCACATCAGTATCAGCCAATCACCAATCTCCTAAAAATAAAAATATTGTGGCCGATAAATTGGTTCATTCCTAGTATTTTCTATTGATACTGATCAGATCATCTATCTCCATATTGTTTTTTTGCCCATTAGTGCAGTAAATTCCGTTATCATACCATCCAAGAAACTTAAAACTTTTCAAATCTTGGCCTTAATGCATAAAGAATCATTAAGTAAATTTCAGAGGTGAGGTTAACAACGTTATATTAAATTGCCTCAATTAACTCCCATAAGAAATGATTTCTGCTTAAGATAAGCCTCCATTTAGTATTTTAAATGTCACTTTTACAGAGTACTAAGACTGCACACAAAAGATTACCAATTATTTTTACATTTCATTGGGACAAGTATCAACACTGCAAAGAAAAGCTTGTACTACAATAACATTTTCCAAGTTGCATACTTTCTAAAGCCCACACCTTTTAGAAACATTAGAAAATGTGACTTAAATGTATCTTTTTAATAGTGGCATAAACTGCCCATTATCTGGGTAAAATGTTTGCAATAAAACCAAAAGCAGCAAGGCGCTGACTGTATTAAATAACTAAATAGTGAGAAATTATATTTATATATCACAATTAACATTGAGAAATCAAAACTTTCTAACCAAAGTCAGTCTAGTCATTAAAAGCATGATCAAAAAATGTAAGAAAAAAAGAAAATCATTCAGATAATTATAGATTAAGGGAGATATAGAATTTGTTTAGGAATTGGACTTTAAGGAGTGGAAAGATAAGCGTGTTGGAGATTCAAACTCATTCATACCCACATGTCCAGACAGAATACATTTTTTTCCCCCTGAAGCTGTGAAACTGTTGAATGAACTGTGGAGCTGCACACACATAGACAGCAGCTCTCTACCATATGGCCATAAGCCCCC
Source organism: Jordanella pulchra (assembly GCA_034780135.1). Taxonomy (NCBI): domain Eukaryota; kingdom Metazoa; phylum Chordata; class Actinopteri; order Cyprinodontiformes; family Cyprinodontidae; genus Jordanella; species Jordanella pulchra. The sequence continues at coordinate 10,587 of JAUZNJ010057224.1, forward strand.
ACCCCACAGTGTATTATATATAATGAAGATATGTGCAATTCATTTCTACCCATTGTTCAATAATTACATTTGACTCTAAGGCAACACCAGTTTTTTTTTTCATTAAAAAATAATTCAGTAACAAGACAATTCAAAATGTTTCACATGAACAAGGCATCAGAAAAGAAAGCAAACAGAGGAACGTATGTCAAAGTGTCATAATAGAGGTAGGTAAAGAAAACTCTGGACAATAAGTTGATTATATTTCTGTTAATAATAGAATAAAACAATTAAAGGCCACTCTCATAAAATGGGGTTTTAATCTTTTTTAAGAGCAAGTTAGATTTTCAGCACTTTTAACAGTGTTGTTATTTGTAACAACTCAAGGCTGCTTCTTTACGTCTGGTTCTGGTTTTGGATATGCAGAGCAGACTTGAGCCAGCGGCCCTGAGACGTCTTTGTGATTGATACACTGACGGCAAGACTCATGTATTTCAGTGCTAAGCTATCAGTGAATTATAGACAGAAGTATTTAGTCCTTTCCCTGAGATACGGAGAGCCAGCGAAAGGAGTTTAGAGCTAGAGTGCTGTGCTCTACTTTCATAGTTTATTGAGGATGCAGGCAGCAGCATTCTGGTATCTCTAGTACTGATATTTCAACCGCATCTAGTGATTTGCTCATTAACAGACAGCTCTGTATTCCTCAGTTGTAACCGTTTCTTACCTTCCCTATAGTTTGATTTTCTCACCTACTACTATTTTTAACTGCCAATACTACATAAAGCAAACTCTGCACTGCCCTTTAAACTGTTTTACACTTATTTTATTGCTTCTTAATCAATAACATACTCTTACTCTGTTATCATTTTACTTTTTTTATTATTATTTTCAGTCCAGCTACCAATGCATATTCGTTGTAATGCTGACAACAGTGTTGAAATGAAATTCATTTTAACAAGAACCCAATGAGTAAGAACTAAAGTGAAACTTAGAGGTGTCCTGTACTCACTGTGGGTCTGTGAGGGGTTGGCTGACCCACTTCCTCAACAGTCTCCTTCCAAATGCAGTGCGAGTGTGGTCCAACACCCACAGTAAACTTCCCCTCAAACTCCCGTCCGTCTATGATGCAGAGGGAATATACACAATAAAAAAAACCAACAAGAACAAAAAACTGTTTATTCAGACGATCCAAATGCAGCCAAGCATTTGGGGATAAGACCACAAAAGATAATTGGAAGAATATAAAATAATAGCAGCCAGGAGGTGTAAAGCATCAAGACTGACATGCCGAGCATAACACTTTGGCTTCATTGAAAAGCAAAAATAATGAGTCTGAATGTGATTTAACAGATAATGAATGAAAGGATATCAATATAACTTAAGTTAAACACACAAAATGCATAATGTCCTGCATCAAACATTGTAAAAAATTACAAAGATAGCCTAAAGCAAATCAATTATTATTTCCACATATAGAGTATGATTTTCATTTGGTTCGAAACATGACTATGATAGATAGATGAGGTGAGCATTTACCTGATTATGGAGGATTTCCAGGTTCCTGAGAGAGGCAGCACTAAGATTCATCCCCACCGATTCACAAGAAAAACGGCGAAACAAGCTGCATGAAGCAAAGAATCATATTAAAACACAGAGTGAACAATACTTCCTATTGTCAGAAACATCAAAAGTCTTAAGGCTTGGATCAACTTGAACAAGAACAAGGGAGGGCTTTGGGTTATGTCAAGCTGTTTATTCACTACTTTTAATGATTACAATCAAATCTAAAAACAAACATGCACGCACGTTAATATAGATGGTGATGAGTTGAAATAATCAAAATAAGCTGTTTGATTGGTCAATAAATGAGCTACTTAATTTTTACTGCTTTTAACTTTTACCATTAATTTAAAAAAACGAATTTATCACAACATTATCTGTTATCATACAGTAGAAAACACTTTGGTTGAGTCTTTTGTTTTCTAGACAAAACCATTGAAGGAGATTTTACCCTCATTAACTCTGTTAACTGTTTGTTTTCCAGCTGTAGGAAATACTCTCAGTACAGCGGTTTTGTTTGATTCGTCTTGATTTTCAGAAATAGGAAATATTACTGTCCATTAATGGAGCCAGTGCAGCCAATAAACTTGTGGAGTCTCTGTTTTTGTACCCAATGAAAGTACTCATGGTTCAGTCATTCTGTGTTGTTTTCCTAAATGGATCCAATAGCAAACCAATTGCTGACATATTCTTTGGCTATTTATCCCTTATGGTTTCTAAAAAGTAATCCTTTGTCAAAGGAGCAGTGAGGCTATTCCCTGCTAGCTTAATTCTCCTCTATCTGTATCTCTTGTCTATTATAAAGTTATTGCTCCTATCAGCTCTCTCTGCTCTGTTCTAGTTCTATGTTTACTTTTTGTTTTAGAAAGTACTTCACACCCAGTTTTATCTGTGTTTTGTCGTGCTAAGGAAAAGAAATTGCCATAACAGCAACTGCTCAAGAAAATCCGCTTGGCTCCCTCTGAAACACATTCTCACTGAAGGATAAAATGGGTTAATTTGGATTTGACTGAATTAAATAGGGTTCTATGCACTGGATTAGAAATTATATAGCTCCGTCTTAATGAGATTACATGTGAATTGGGCCAAAATAAATAAACTAAATTCAACAGATGAAGTGTCATATGCGTATCAAATACAAATTATTAAGCTTTACTTAAATAAAAATATTTGGCCATTACAAAATCATTTTAAATTTTAAGTGATTTGTACCTCAGGATTCATTAACAGTGATGTTCACCAAAGACAAATCGCAACATTTTCCTGTAAATGCTGTAACCGAAGAATGTTTAAAATGATCATCTTCACTTAGAAAAGTTGCACTGAATGGCAAAAACAAACTAGTCTCTGATTCCAAACATCAAATTTGCAGAATATGTAACAAAGTCGGCGAGAACATCAGCAGTCGTGTACCTTTCATTTCTAAGAACTCTCTCCAGATTGAATTCTTTGAGATACTGGATGAGCGGCCCAAGGCAGCAGATAACCGGGCTCTCCAAGGAGGCCACACTCGACAGAGAGCGCGAGTCTGGAGGAAAAACAAATACACAGTCATGTTCATATTTTTATAAGCCGTGAGTCATAGCTTGTCAGACACATCCAGTGTTACTGCTGAGTAGCTGTCATGGTATTAATAGCAGGTAGCAAACAGAGAAAATGTAAAAGGTTTAAGTGGAACACAAATAAACGAAATATCCACCTTTCTCTGGGACGTGGCAGTAGAATTCGACGACTGTGTTCATTGCAGACGTGAACTCAAACTCAGAGCTGTCCCTTGTCTCAACCCTGAGTCGGTCATCAGCCTGAGTACTAGAGGGGAACAACAACAACAGCAATACATTTTATTTATTATAACAATCACATGTTAGCATTGATCCAAGTGGGCAGTGTTGCTTGTGACTATTTGAACTCAGACACTTCGTATGTAATCTCCGTTTTCCGTTTGAGAAATAAAGTAGGCAAAGCTCCATGTTGTGTTAAAGCAGACTCTACAGTGATGCACAAGCCTCAGTCACACATAAAACCAAATTTTCCTCTGCGTCTCCCTGGTGCACCATCATATCTCTCTGTTGCTCCATCCACTCCCTCAGTGTTGCAGCTCTCAAGGACTCTGTTGCTTTGTCTGCCGTGTTGTTGCCATGGTTCTATACGCAGAGCTGAAGCACTTCCGTTCTACAGTTTCTCCAGCACTCATGCACAAACACACAATCATCATATTTCAGTTCAACAAATGGTTTGTCTTGGAGCTTAGATGATATAAAACTAATCAATAGATAGCACATTGTGCTTGAAATAAGACTGGAGCAATTAATCACTGAACCAGTCAGGTGCACAAAATTACAAGATTTACAAGAACAGCCAGTAAAGCAGTTATTGATCCAGGGTTGGTGTTGCAGGAGCATTTCAGCAAAACCCTGGTGGGGTCCAAGCTTTGTAAGGATTGCTTTAGGGAGGCTCAGCCTGATTTAAATTATTCAGAAAACTACTAAAATGGATTCTGGTTCATCTTTATTCAAACAATTAAATAGATGTTCAAACAAAAACTGCTGATACTCTGGATTATTGTGGCTGGAGATTTGTTTCTTTGTTGTTGTTGTTTTTCTACGCTAAAAACAAAATATAAAGGAATTACAAATATTCACACAAAGTAGTGATTTGGCCTAAAATAAACGTGCAACTCAAACTTCACCGTCAATATAACCTGAGAAGAAATGATAAGAGAAGCAGTTAAAATACAGAAAACATGTTTCTGACACTACCCTAAAGGAAAAGAAAAATACATTGTACTTTCCTCAGAGTGTTTTCCTATTTTCTTCTGTTTATTTACATTACTTTAAATTGTCTTATTACTGAAATGTGCTTTAAAGACAAACTTGCCCTGCCTATTAAAAGCTTCACCTGCTTCTTTCAGCGCATGTCTTCCCCTTCTATGTCATTTATATGATAAATTATATAAATAACAGCTTGAATTTACACAGTAAAAAGTAGAACAACATTCTTTGCTACAAGCTAGACAGCATGAATCAATTTCCTTTATGAATAAAAAAAAACGGTATTTTCAATATAGTTCTTAGTTTTAGAAAGGGGCCACTCAAAGTTGGTTGTTAATATATTTATTTATTCATTAATTTGGTTGTTTTGGCATCTGTTTAGTTTTATTTCAGTTGATTATTTAGTCGTTGCCGCCCTGTTTATTCATATATTAAGTTTGACATTCTGCACTTAAATTATATCTAATAATTCTAATCATCTTGTTATAATTATAACGTCTGAAAGATTTTCTGCTAAGTGTTTATTTTTCATTGACTTTTTGTGTGTTTTGGAGGCAACATGTGATTAGGACTTGCAATACTGAAATTTGGTGCCAATTTTAACATCAGCTACGTTAATGTTTGGGGCCAGTCTAACAGACTTAAACAATCAAAATGAAATACATGGTTAAGTAAGAAACCCTGGCACTCAAAGAGGATCATTAATGTGTACAACAGACACCCTTCCTGCAGGGTGAAAAAAATTAAACCCCCTTCAACACAGATTTTTTTTAACAGAATTTCCAGTTTTAATTGGTAAGTTAGTCAAAGGCAGGATAAATTCAGGACGTTTGCATTATTGTTCGTAACATGTAAGCTCTCTCTCAGTCTGAGTGAATAAAGCTTCTAACACCGCAGCCAGTCACAATCAACCTCTCAGGGACTCATTACCAGCCACTACATGGACACAAGCTTGTTGTCAGGGGCCCCGTCTCGTCATCACACCCCAGAGACAGAAACACCAACACACTGACGTCAACAGCCACAAAAAATCCCTCCCTTCAAACGTTCTCCTGGGTTGATCCTTTAAAGCAGCTTTATTAATGTTAGTCCTCCAAACATTTATCTCTGAATCAGTGATCCACAAAGCATCATTTCTCTCAGGTTCCATCATTAAAACAGTGAAGAAATCATTAGCAATCATTAAGCTCCAATTGCTGTTGATGTGTAATAAACTCAGCTGAGTTTTGTCTCTGATTGTTAACTCTCAGAGGAACCCTGATTATTAATGAAACCAATTGAAATTTGGGGAAAAAAAGAGAAAAAGTAGCTGCAGAAACGATTCAGGAGAAGATCAAGAGATTAGGACCAAGACGTTTAAGACAAAAGATGGAGGAAAAGGCAAACGTTTCTCTGGTTGTCCAACTTCTGACTTGCTGTAGGTAAAGTCCCTTCACTTCCTCTCTTTCTCTCATTTAGTTTTCACAGAATTTTGGGTCATTCTCGGCCTCCAGAGGACGTCATCAGCACCAATGTGAGGATGAAGGACAGCCTGACAAAGCAGCTCAGCGTCAGCCGTGCTATCAGTCAGACAATGAAAACAAGTCTCAGTTCTTTGTCTGTTTAATCTAATAGCGAATACTACATCCTGCGGATGTTAACGAGAAGTTTGATTGTTTGAAAACATAATTCATAAATTGATGAAGGATGAATAGAACTGCTGAAAACCTTGGATGACTGAGACTCGTGGTAAAATAAACCCCAAGCTTCATGGTTTTAGCATAGCAGGATTAGCCGCTGGATCTTTTTTCACCTCTAACCTTTTCTGTACATTTTTATTTTATCCACCTCTGAGCAATTTCTCATTTATGGCAAATCTTTTAGATATTTTTTTTTAATCACTCTGTACACGGGTTATTATTTAAGCATACCCAGGACCTAAACACCCCCCACCCTAACTGTGTTAAAGACCCTTTAATCAAATGTTAAAATGAGCAAATAACATCAGAAATCACTGAAATTTATACCTTGCTTTTTTAGGATTCATTTTTTTCCCTCAAAAGGAATTTAAATCTTTGTAACGTTTTGCATCTTTTTAAAGCAACATCATAAATTAACCTCAGCAACTGAAACATAGCTTTACTTTTTCTTAGTTCCAATTCGTGGTTTTAACATGATTTTTTTCGGTCACAGTTCATTTATCTGTAGTTATTAATATGACGACATAAACACATTTAGTCTTCAACAAGCTTGAAAAAGAAAAAAAAAACAACCACCAAGTTTGGCAAACACTTGTGTTGATCTTTTAAAGTCTGGAAACAGGTAACAAAAAATCTGCTGGTTTTCTTAAGAAAACAATTTTCAGCCTAATCTGACATCACCCATTCATTGATCACTTCTAAATCAAACATTTTTATTTTCTCCCATTAGAGAGGGAAGCATAATAGAGATCTTTTAGGTTGTGCCAGACACAACATTCTTGGGTAAGGAAATTGAAAAGAGAGTAGCATACTAAAGTTAGTTATTTTCAATATCAGGGGAATGTTTAAAGAAAAACTTAAAGAAAAGGCAACATGTCGAGTAATCGAATAAAGGGCTGGACAAGGACCCTGGTTTATCCTGCCCTCCCTCACTATCAGAACAAAAAGAAAGCAGAAGTTTAAATTATAACCAAATAAAGACTAACCCACAAAAAATAGAAACTCACTTCAAACTATCTGATTGTTTCATAATTAATAATAAATTCCACTACAATAAAATAATCATATTTAGGTATTCTGATTTGCTTTGGTTGACAAAAGCATAAATGTTTATTAGGCGATTTAATGAAAAATACTTTCAAAAATACTTTTTTTTTTTTTTTAAACGCTCTTCAATGAAGATGGAGAACTTTTTTTAATCGTCTATAGTCTGTAGTTATTATGCATTTTAGTTTTTTCAAGTTTTTGGCAAATCTTGCGATTTGGATGCTCCTCTTTGTGTATTTGCTGTATAATACTATCTTGTAAGGCTGCTCCCTATACCGCAATTCATGACAGTTTAAACAATGAATCCAACCAAATTAAGTTTAGGTGTGACAGATTGTAATGTTGGGTATGTGGAAATAAAAGGTTTTGATTCGTTTTAAAAGTGTAAACAGATTAATGAAATCTACTCAGACAATTACTATGAATTATCTTGATAAACTTCATTACTCATTTTAACAACCTGCAACAACCCTTTCAAAAGCTTATTAAAACAGGAACCATTCTCTCTAAACTTTGCTTAAACTATGTTTATTAAACTCAACACAGAATAACTGACTGTCTTACAAATCTATAACTATTCATTTAAAAATAAAAACTCTTGCCAAGTAAATGAAAAACTGGTCTGTTTGAGGAAAATCTGTCCACAAACTTGAAAAGCAATTGAATCTTAGACCTGCTGAGCCCTGTGCGCTAAAAACCCCATCTCTGCTAACTGAGCTCACATTGATTTCCTCCCTAAGCCCAGACAGCTCCACAGCGTACAGCCATCCTGCCTGGGGAAATAGAAACGCAATGCCTCAGAATGAAATAAACCAAACTCTCAGAGACACTCAGCTTTTTTGAAGCTCAGATGAACTGAAAAGATCTCTGTGGTGAAGGAGATGGGGATCTGTCGCCCCCTAGTGCCATGACAGCAGATTACCTGGCATTTGCGATACTTAGGAGCAGTTTGGAGGTTTGCTCTGACAGGTCCGAAGGCACCAGGACCTCCACTGGGTTTATCTTTAGGACACGGCTCTCCAGTTCAGAGCGAGACGGGCCGTCGGGGAAACAGTCGAGGAACACATCTCCAGTGCTGGGCTGAACTGCCTATATGCACAAAATCCAAAAGCAGAAGCTTACAGAGTGGAGAAGTAGTTTGATAAAGCTTAACAGATGCTATGTTGCTTTCAGATTCAAACTCTCTAAAAATATATCTTTAAATCTCTTATGAAAATATTTCTGGATCTAAATAAAATGCTTCAGAATCAGCCATTTAAATAAATTTGTTTTTTAACCATTTTTGGACAATCATTTATTTTTTTCATTGTAATCGAGTAGCTGAACTCGGTTCCACAGTTTCCATCATCTTTGGTAAAGACGTGTTACACAGTCCTAAAAGAAATGCTGGACCCAAAACACCATGCTTTGGTGCAGTTCTCCAGATTATTGTTTACCTATAAACATCCCTTAAATTAATTTTTTTCTTTCTTTATTTAAAGCTTAATTTCTAAACCTTTCTTTTTTTTAAATATTTTCTGCGGTATATTACGGTATATTACATCTATATATTTTATTTCTTTGTATTTTTAGTTCACAGGTCATGTTCAGTCCTTGTTTCCTTCCTCTCCATTCAATGCGGCGATAAATAATCTTATTTGTCGCCTTTCTCCATTTTATGACGCTTGCTCTGACTGTAGACATGGGAAACTTGAAGTACGTCGCTGTTTTCTTGTATCCTTTTTCTCACCTATGAACATAGTTTCCTTACTTGACAAACATGTTTTCTCATTTTCTTCATTTTAAGGTGAGCTCCAAAGGAAAGAGCCTCCCTGTCACGTCACCTTTTCAACATAGGAAGTTATTCATTAAAAGTTACTAGAAACTCTGATCAACTTAAGCCCATGCAAAGTAAATATTTACATCAATACTTCACGAGTTTTATTTACTTCAGTGCAATTTTCCAACAACAAAAAGCAACAATGGCCCCATGCGTTTCAGCATTCATAAGTCTTAGTTAAGACCCTATATAGTTAAAAACATGCCCATGCAGTCAGCATATGATTACATTTGAATTTATTTAGATATTTCACCACTTTTAGACAAAAGAGACTCAAACGTCAATGTAATTTGTAAACTTATACATATATACTTATACAAGAGTATTTTTTTTACAAGAACATTTTGAAAACAATGACAAAAAAAAACAAAAAAACAAAAAAAATCACATTTTTATTTCTTTGGCATTTGCTCTAAATATTTCACCTTTTGCTATATCCTTCAAAAAAGTTCTGCTTGTTGAATCTGGGTGTACTGAACATTTGATATGTAAAACACATATAAACTAGCAAACACAAGAGCCTCTGAGAACCAAATCAATGAAGAAATAGAAAATACAGAAAACAGCTTCAGTCTCCAGATGTTAATCCCAGAAGTACTTCATCTCATTTCTGTGGACATGCCTTTTAATTACAGACATCATTCACGTATCAATAAAAATAAAAATTGTCAAATGCCACAAACAGATTTAACTTAATGTAAACTATTCATATTGTTTAATTTCAAAGTTTGAAAATCACAAAACTTTGTAAGTTTCTTCTTGTGCATCATTTTTAATCCAACAGCCTATTAAATGTGCAAACAAAGGCTTCAATATTAAAAAAAAAAAAAAAAAACGCATTAAGCAGCTACTTCAGAGATGGTTAAATCAATTAATACGCGTTTTTATTGTTTTTAAACTGTAGTAGTCTTACATTTTAATAGCAGGCGGATTAGAAAGTGGGAAGTCATGCAGCACAAGAGACCAGACTGGTAGCAGAGAGGACCAAGGCCTCCAAACATGGGTGGTGTGTTTAACCACTGCGGCACCTCTGTGCCCATTTTATCATATTTATAATTATAAACATGGAATAACGGCTAAAGCTCAAACTCGATATTCAAAAATATGTGATAGGTTTGCAAAAACAGAGAGGAAAGGTGAGTCTTTATTGGCACCGCCTAGTGAGGCTCTGAAACATCACCCAGTTGGAAATTCGTTTTGTGTTTTCTATTTCTATTCTATCTCTTCTATTAAAAACGTAATGGCTGAAATTTTCTTCCAGTTCTAGTATTTTCAGTTCGAGTATGTTTCTAGTTGTTGGACATCATACCAAGTTGCTTGTGTTCAGCTGTAGTTATGCTGTAGTTCATGTTTATTAGACTCACCACCAACCCAACAGAGAGCTGCTTCTTCAGTTTGTCCCAGTTCTCACTGATGCACAGCAGGAAGCTGTCAGGAGGGTCTGACACTACATCAGCACAGCCTCCCTCCTCCATGTCTGCCACTCCGCACACCGGGTTTACATCTGGAAATAATACCCCATCAAGGACATCTCCAAGACATGCTGGGATAACAATCTATTAGAGGGACACACAGAGACAGAAAATGCCTGTAAGGATACCTTCGCCCACCAGAGTGGACTTGGTGTACAAGGCGCTGAGCTGACGGCTGAACAGAGCATTTCTGTTGGTTCCTGAGGCCTTCAGCGCAGATGTTTCTGTCTGCTTCACAACACCAACCTAAAAACGACAGACAGGAGTGATAAGACAAAAAGACAAACACTCTCTGCTAACAGTATGGATTGGAGAGCAGAAAGCTGTATATAACAGCTATCCAATACCTTGTGTCCATGAGACACCAGACGTCTGACATGAACGAACAGGCGGTGGGTGGGGATGCTGCACGTCATGAAGTTATGATCCAAGTGACAAGTTATATTCAGAACCTTTGCAGCAATCTGTTTAAATGGAAACATTTGTAAATGATTATTCTGCCTAAATCTGAATATTTTCTCTCCACCTTCTGCCTACCTCTGCATCTTCTCCAAAGAACCTGTATTTGTAGCCACACTCCACTGCCAACAGTGCATCCTTGTGCTGTTGTTTGAGCTCCATGACTTGCTGCTCCAGAGGTGTGTGAGTGCTTCTGGAGCGTCTGCAGGGGGCGCTAGAGTTTGATGGTGGACTTACCTCCACAAACTTGCTGCCTACTACTCCTCCTGACTTTGCAAACTTAGACAAGCACATTCCCTGCTGGAGAAAAAAAAAACATGACAAGCTGTGAGTAAATTAAGAAGAAATCGATAAAATGAGAAAAATAAAAAGAACTATCCTATAGTGAGAAAAAAATTGAGAATGTTTTTTTTCTTTTTTTTGCAAAATCTGAAAGTTGTAGTTATAAAGTAGCTACTCAATTCTCTAAATATAAACAGATTTCATATTTTTAAACATGTAGTTACTTCTATTCATTAGGGTTCTAAAAACTAAGTTTTTGTTCAGAAATGGATCACGTTCCTGTTACATTCAACTGGGTAACAGTAGTTTAAGGTGAATGACCTGAAGTTCCTTACAGATTCCCTTTTACTTCAGGTTCCCAGTTATAACATGCTTACCAAGACAGTTTGTGAATTTAAGAAGCACAAGATCAGCCCTGGGGGTTACCAGGAAAACAAATGAAACTCTGCGAAAAACATTACCTAATCTCTCTGTAAAAGATACTGATACAAAAGAATAGCTTTTAAAATAGAGAAATAAGACGAAAAAAAAAAAAAACACAAAAGACAATTCAGGTAAATCACATGTTAAATAAAAAAAAAGAAGAAAAAAAATTCCCAAGGGAAAAAAAATGTTTCAGCAGCTCCAGTTACAATCTGTAAATATTAATTAATATGTCATGTTTTGGGATTAATAAGTAAGTTAAAAAAAATTTTAAAAGAACAAAAAAAAAAAAAAAATACAATGGCTTTTTAAAGCAGTTGATGTTTTTCTTAGGGCATGATTGAAACTCAGGAGGAAAACGATGAACAAGGGAAAGCAAAAAGTAGTGATCGTCACGGTCAGCGAACGGAGTTCACTATAAAGTCCACTATATAGACCCCGCTCTATATAGTGATTGAGGGGTTTAGTCAAAAACAGATTTAGGTTCTAACAGCTACTTGGTTCATCTGTATTTTGTCTGTTTATATCTGTGCAGTTTATTAACAGATGTCACACTTTATTAGAAAAAGTATCTCCTCAGATTAACAGAGTGGTCAAATAAATTCTACCATCCCAATACAAATGTGCCCATTATAAACATCAGAAAGCTTGTTAGGCTGTATTCATAAGCTAATAGATTCCAGGTGTAAAGAACACACTCTCTGCACATGAATCACATATTCAGCTTGTGAATTGGAGCTCTTACCATCCCATTGGAGTAATATTATTTATTGCTTGATGATTCTAACTTTAACTGTCAAGCTCAGAAAGTTCAGTTTAGGCAACTGCACATAAAGTTTTCTAGAAGACGTTTTATCTCTCATCCAAGAGGATGCTGGGGAGATAAATATACTGTAGGTGCTACCTGGGGGGTGTTGACTGTCGTTAGGGAGGTTCTGATGGGTTGCTAACGCCCTCGTCAGAGTGGTTTCAGTCACATGCCTCTTTAAAGGGTAACTGTGAAAATAATCTTTTTGGTAGGGTTCTTATAAGTGCTTTGTATGTAGATGAAGAGTTATGTCTGTGATCACCTCCTCTGGTGGTTAGGGATCTCTAGAAAGCAGCTCCTTTCCATCATCAGGCCTTAAACTATTAACCTTTCCAAATGTCCAAATGTCTTTTCTACATGAGGGAGTCTCTTGTGTACCTGATTGGAGGCAGCCAGCTCTGGATCCTCTTCTTCTCTGTCTTCCACATCACCCTCTCGCTCATTCCAAGTCAAAGGTGTCTTGGTGGTTTGTTGATGCAAATCCCCAAAAGAAAGTGAAACACTGCTTCTTCCATCAGACCTTTTATTGTTAAGGTCATCTGTCTTTTTTTCATCCTGGATGTGCAGAAGAAATGGCTCAGCCATGCAGGAGAAACCTTTCAGCTTCTCCAGCGTAGAGGAGCAGAGGCCGCCTCTTTCTTCTCTTCTTCCCTCTCGACTCAGTGTTGGTTTGGCCTCTAAGCAAGCAAAACAAATCAAGATTATTTCATTTTCAAATGCGACAAAATTGTGAATTTTTACATTCTGTTGCTCCATGTTCACCTTTAACCGTCTGAGAAGGTGCAGGTTCACACCCTAGATCTTCCACCTGCTGGTCCTTCACTGCTACTTTGGCTCGTTTAGATGGCAACCCATCTCCATCACCAGGGGGAAGCTTCAGCTACAGCAAAGAACCAGTGGAGGGTCAATAATTAGAGCTGCAGGAAATTATTATTATTTATTTTGATTTTTGATTCATAAAGTGTCCAATATGGAACATTTTAGAATGGATAGAAATACTTAAAAATGTATGCATTATTTGTGCTCATAAGGCATATGTTTTACTTTTCTTTCTTTACATAAGGACAATAGAAAAAAGATTTCTAATAGAGAAATGCTGACTTGTTCTAATGTATGTCCTTGTGCTGTATAGGATATCTTTTGGTCATGATCCAGATTTCATGACCTCAGGTGAGGGTAGGAACGTAGACCAACCAGTAAAGAGAGCTTTGCCTTTTCACTCAACTCTCTCTTCATCACAACAGACACTGGTGCAGCATCTGCCTTATGGCAGCACCTGCACCGATCCGTCTATCGATCTCCCGCTCCATTTTCCCCGTGTAGATACTGTCCATCCACAGTTCACTGTTCACTGTCCACTGTTCCACAGCCAGGAATAAAACCACACTGCTCTTCCTGAAGCTTGTTTCTCTGAGGCAGCTCTAAGGTTTGTCTTGCTAAAATACAATGGACAACATCAGCATGGTTCTCTAAACATTTAGAGCAATGACGCTTTAAATTCAATTCAAAAATACTTTATTTATTCCAAAGAGAAATTAAATGTTGTAGTAACTCGTGTTTTGTTTTCTTTTAACCAGTTGTTGTAGGTGCTGATAGCAGTGGGCAGAAAGGATCTTCTGTATAGGTCTGTGTTGCGCCGGATCTGGAGAGGCCTCTTACTGAACACACTCTGTTGTTGTTTAAAAATCCTTTGCAGAGGATGCTAATGTGACTTCTTAGCACCTCTAGTTTTTCTCCTAACATTACAATGAAATACAAATGTCATCTAAAAAGAGGATTTTAAACTAGTGAAAACATCCGGGTTTTTATCCTGCTCCATTCAGAAAATATGCTTCTGACATTGCTTCCAGTTAGGGTTTGACTAATCAGGAGTATGACAACTGTAGCCCATGTCTTAAAAAAATCTACGTGTGATGGCTTCTGAAGCTCTGACTACTGCTGCACATCTTCAAAAACTCTGACTGGCTTTCATCAAAATCCCCCTCTGGGTTTGCTATCCCTATTGAACTACACACTTCTTTAACACTTTTTTCTTCCACCCAACTTTCTTTAAATGTAACTGGATGCAGTAGTATTTCAACACAGCAAAACATCTAGATTGTTTTGATCTGATCCTTTGTGGCATGAAATCACTGAGGAGGACATGAACGACTAATTGCTGCCAAGGCAGATGATGCCCTTAAAATAACCAGGGAGGTTAGCATAGCATTATTTACCCTGTGTAATATTCTACTTTCTGAGAAACTGAATTCTGAGGAAGTTACATAAAGGAACCCGTAGGTGACACCTTGAAGATGTGATAAAAAAAAAGCATACCTCACCTTTCCCCTTGAGAGCTGTTGTGCTGCAGGATTTGGTTCAATCTCACACTGTTGGCTGCTGCTGCTCAGCCTTCCAAAGTACCTGCTGATGGAGGTCTGAGTCGTGCAAAGCTTTTTCACAGACTTTGGCATGTTTACATTTCTTCTTCACCTCGACTGATTATAAAGCTGGATTAAAAAGAAATCAATAGCCAAATAATAATGACAGCGGTATAAGCTGTTCAAAACATAGCGGCGCAGGAGGTGACATCACGCAGGCGCGTAAAATGACGCTCTTAACGAGGTGTTCCGGTTTCGTATTTTAGAAATAAGAGTCTCTATTAACTGACGGGCATACAGAAAATACAATTCCCAGTGGTCATTTTTAATCACAAATATTGAATTAAATTAGAAACTAGTATAAATCGAACCGATAAAAGAAATGATCGTGCTCCAGCATAAAAAAACATCAAAGGCTGATATATACAGATTACTTCTGCATTACTGTATGTCAAAGGGTTAACAGTTCCTTACTGTGCCATTTCTTCCTTTTATCATATGTGTTTTAAAAATACATTGATGTGTAACATTCTCGGACTGTTTCAGTTCAGACCACAGGATCTTTTCAGCAAAAGAAATTGAAAGAAAAAAGTTTCTGCTCTACAGAGCTGATGTTCATGATGCAGCTTTATTTTACTCTTGCCCTAATTTTAACGTTCACTACTGGTGAGATTGTCTCTGAATGTTAATACAAAAGGAAAACTAAAAAGAGGGGTTGTGTTACTGATATGGTTAGTTGTCTAAAGTTTAGAAGAATTATCATCTTCTCTATATAAATGTCAGCATGAAAAACTTCAAAGTATTATATATATCACTTCTCATAATTACAAGATTCTCGTAATTATGAGAAAAAGGTGTCCAATTTTTTTTATCCAGTGAATGCAATGCGCTTCCGTAATTTTGTTACCTGAGATACAAATACTTCCATACACCCCTTGCAATGCAATCATGGACCACTAGGGGTACAAGTACCACCAGTTGGGAATCACTGGGTTAAGGGATAGGAATTCCAGGATGTGACATATATATGCCAACCTGTACAAAATTGTATGTATCACTTATAGAAGTAAATGTCTTCATGATGCAAAGGATCTTCTAAAAATTTGCACTCTGAATTAAATAGGGTCTTCAATGAAAGGGCACATCATTTCCTGAACATCTGGTATGCTGGTGGGTGGAGCCTTTTATATGATTTAGATCAATCCTGAACGGCACATCACAAGTCGAGATTAGTGGGTTTCACCAAAACAACACCTGACTTGCTTAATGTCAGTAATTTATGACAGGGTTAACTAATCCTTATTGTGGCTCAAATAAGCAGATGATGCAGTCAACTACAGAGTTCAATGACAAACCAAGAATGGTAAGAGTACATCACTTTATTAATAAAGAAAGCTGTTGCCATCAATAAAAACAGGAAACAGGGATGGCAAGCCATTGCAGAGAGATTAAATGCGTAAATCTAGGTGTGATATTCAATTAGTTTCAGTTTTGATGACATTTTATTTAGTAAATTAATTAAATATTGATTTTTATAGTATAGTATATTCATATTAACTTAATTACAACAGCAAAACAGCAATGTAAGACTGGGAGATGAGAGACTCCTGACTTTACAAACCAGGCAAAATTGGGTAGGCCTCTGTAAAGTGTTTAGGGAACAGTTAGGGCATTATTGGAGCTTTTCTATTGGAGAGATGAGGTCCAATTCAGGTAGATAAGTAAATTAAACCTTCTCGAAAAATCGTTAACATTTATGCAGATATGTGTCAGGGAAGATAAAAACAGATAATACGCAATTATTTATGTTTCTAGGTTACTGCTGTTGTTAGGCATTGAGTACAAGAGGCACTTGTTCAAAATTCCTATTAGAAAACAAAAAAAAATATTTAAATGTTTTGTATATATGATTCATATAAATGAATATATATTTCCTTAAGTTAGAGAAAATTATTTTATTTTATGAAATTTTATTTTGTGAAATCCTTTTAATTATATTCAGTTCATAACTTGTTGTGAATTTAGGCAAAACAATGGCCTGTCCAAATAAGTATGGCTTAAAAATATGCTGAAATCTCGCTTGAACAATTCTACCATTTACCATCTTCCCTCATTGTTACAGGTTTGTTTTGGAGTTGATAGTTACAACTTTAGTTACAACCTGGCCGATAGCAACTTTGTCTTTGTGACTTTATATATGTATTTTTTATAAAGCACACATCTGTTTTGGCCTTGCAGCAAGAAGGTTCTGGGTTTGGTTCCGGCCTGGGGGTCTCTCTGCATGGAGTTTGCATGTTCCTCTCACAGGCCAAAAACATGACTGTTGAGTTAATTAGCATCTCTCAATCATCCCTATGTGTGAGTGTGTGTGTGTGTGGTTGTGCATCTTTGTGTGTCTATGTGTTGCCCTGTGACAGACTGGCGTCCTGTCCTGGATGTACCCCGCCTTACGCCCACAGTTTGCCCAACCACGACCCTGACGGATGAAGCAGGAGAAGATGGATGGATGGACATCTGTTTTGAAGTATGAAATCAAAATTCTCATTTTTAAATCAAACATTGTAAAGCAAACCTCCTTATCGTTTGCTCCGCCTCTGCCTCACATTTGCCTGTCTGCTTTTTTTGTGACAAGGAGGAGCTGTGTCCAAACTGATTATGAAAGCAGAAAAGGTTTAACTGTAAAAGTCTGAGGAAAGATTTCACAATCACAGGGCTACGCAGATCAAGTCAAGATGCAGCTTTATGGAACTCTTGTCCTATTTGTGACCTTCTCTGCTGGTAAGATTAAAGTTTACTTTTTAGCAACTTCTGATCTAATTTCATTATGAATTTAACTCAACAGAAGAAAATGTACCTTTTTTAAGATTTCCTATTTCCCTCAAAAACCATAGCATTATTCTTGGATTTAATGTAAAAGTTACCTGTTTTTTTCTTAAAATCACAACATTCAAAATATTTAGAAAAAGATGTACTTTGTTTAATAAATAACTTTATTTTGACAATTACATACATAGAGCTAAATGATTTTTATTATGTGGAAAGTCTCCATCTTATATGATGTGTAAGTATGAAAGAAATACATTTTTATGGCTTTTAGTTTTTTTTTCTTTTTGTGGCTCATACTGAATTGTTGTTTTTTGTTCTTTACTTAGCATATGGTCTCAGATGCTACACATGTGCACGTTCTGAGCCTGACTCCTGTGAAAACACTGAACCCTGTCCTGACCGTTTTACCCGATGTTATACTGCCAAGGTTGGAGGTGAGCTGCTAAATATCTAAGGAACTATGCTAATGAAAAAGTTAATTAATGAAAATTAATTAATTAGTTTGTTTGTTTTGTATAATCACTTTGTGGCAGTAAAATTAAAATAAGAAGTTTTCCTCTTTTGTCTTTTAAGAAAATCTGGTTGACAAAGTGTCATGATGGGTCTAAGTGCGCTAACCCACATGCAGAACACCAACACGGAGACTGGAAAAAGTTAAGAAGTTTATT
>JAUZNJ010057235.1:9048-25388 GCA_034780135.1 Jordanella pulchra
GGATTTTCAAAGCAGCAGAAACATGTTTAAGACCATAAAATCACCAGGGGGAGAAAGTGTAGGTGGTGGAGGAGCATTAATACCTCAGTGTTCACCTGGACAATAGGCTACACTCAACACAGGGCAGTGAAGCTGCAAGGACACAGCAGACCATTCTGCTTCTTCTTGAGTAAATGAAGGTCCTTTAGTATTTGGAGTAAAGTGTTCAGATATTCAATGAGTATTTTGCAAAGTCTGAGCCAAAGACTTGGACAAGCTGATAGCCTCTACTCTGGGAATTGGAAGTCTTAAAAGCATTACTCAAATAAAGATGCTTTATAAAATGAAAACCAAAATGGATACCCCTGACCCTCCACTGTACAGCAAAAATGGATCTCAGTGAAAGCTTTTTCCAGATTGGTTGCAAAGTAAAAAGCTGCATGAGATTCTTCCTGCCCAAAGGCACAGCCATCCACCAGGAGTTCTCGAAGAAACTTAAACCAAAACCTCAGATAATTCTTATTGAATAGATTTGAACTAAAAAGGTTGGTTTTCCAAAGCTTTAAGAGTTGTATCAATGCATTTAATTGCACAGAAACTGCAGTGTAGACCGTTGACATCGGATGCTTTCAAAGAAACCAAGAACAAAAACCTATTGGGATCCTTAAAGAGAAGTAAAAAATATATCTTTCAAAGGACAATATTTTCATTAACCACAAAATTTTACTTACAAAGAAATAGATATAAACATTTTAAACCCCAGGACCCAGGTGAGAGTATTACATAAAAAGTTGCTCTCTCAGCTCATCTAGCAGGATGAATGGGTTACACACGAGCTGCTCTCTAAGCAACTACTCATTACTCAAACACATTCTGCTGTTGGGTTAGAGCCAACTCTCAATTTTTCTACTTCAATTTCATTTTCTACATTAATCCATCTTCTCTACCTTTACCTGCATCTTGGACCTCATATACTTCCACACAGGCTCTGGAGTAGAGTTGCTCTCTGCATGCATAAAGAATTGCATAAACCCTACATTGCGATTCAGTGCCACAGTCTACCATGCCAACACTCACCTGTGTAATTTCATACAGCAGCTTGTAGTGTTCCTCTCGCTTCTGTAAAGTGCACAGATTGCAGCCCATTATAGTCGTCGTGGAAACGCCAGGCGCCTAAATCTCCCCGAGTAGTGGTGGTACAGACACAGGGGGGTCACCATCCACGTTGGAGCGCTGGTTCTCATCAGTCACTCCTCAGCAAGCATCTCTTCGTGGCATCCCATTCATAGAATCAGAGCCAGCGGCTGCTCAGA
Source organism: Jordanella pulchra (assembly GCA_034780135.1). Lineage (NCBI taxonomy): Eukaryota > Metazoa > Chordata > Actinopteri > Cyprinodontiformes > Cyprinodontidae > Jordanella > Jordanella pulchra. Next base: position 10,341 of record JAUZNJ010057235.1, read on the forward strand.
GCGACAGAAAGCTCCAGCTGAGTCTAACAGGAGAGGGGTTCAGATGTGGCAAGCCTCACAGCAGCCTCAGCGAATGGCACAAGTAGAAGCAGGCGTCTGCTCTCTCTCTGTTTCACCCTTACACTCAGACGATCACACACTAGAGTTGTGACTCCCATTCACTGAGACACTCCCCCCTCTTTACCCCTCTCAGTCTCAGCACACATGACCACACCGATACCCACTTATGAATATTGAAGGGTACCAATTTCATATTCATGAGAAGGGTGGGCGCTGAGGAGGGATCTCACCGAGCGGGAGGCGTGTGCAGGGGTGCTGCTTCATAAATATCGAGGCAGTGTCACAATGCTCCTTTGTGTGAGTAGGTCCGGTGAGAAGCACAGATGCGACTCACTGCAGTGAGACAGCACACTGTGAGCACAAAGGCTTCCACTAAAGTTTGTCAAACATCTTTCAGCTACACAAGATACATTTCTGAACATGTTGAATTTCTAGTTTGATATTTTCAGGACTTATTATTTAGAAAGACAAACATTGCTTTTCACTGCTTTATCTTTATAATTTATATTCAGGTTTGTCGTTCAAAATGATTTTATTTGTGTAAGTTTAATTATATGAAAAAAGCATAAAGAAAAGAAAGTGAACTCAAATCATCAGAGCATGTTGCCAAAAAGTTGTATAGCAGAAATAACTTGACACCTAATCAAGCAGACCAATTCTTGAAATACAACAGCGATAACAATGTCTCCAATGAAAATGATTCCAACTATAATAATTTATATGGTGATGATTTATGAGGTTATATGTTCAGTTAAGAGAAATAAAACTCTAAGAACTGCATTTGGAGACCCATAGGACCAGCACCGTGCACAGTAATTTAAAGGCTGTCTGTGGTCCAGTGTACTTGTAATTCATAGCAGTACAAAAATGACAGTTTGTGACTAAAATTGTGTCTGCAAACTATAATTGCCAAAGCTATCAGGTAGGTGATATGCATAAGTCTTTTAGTTTTGACCATAATCATTTCTGTATTTGTGTCAGGAGTGTTTTTTTCTCAACAACTGTGTGAGCAGAATACTTTTTATTGGTGAGTCCTACAGTATTTATAACGGAATCAATGCATGCAGTCTTAACGTCAAGATTTTTGTAAATGTTTTGTTATCATAATTTTTACTAATGAATATCTAACTGCCCTTTAATGACTACTGCCCAGCCAGTGACTGGTAGTAGCGTTGTTACAAGTCACGTTGTTACTAGCTTAACTACAGTTCTAACTACAGTAGATCAATTAGTGCACCCCTGGTTCATTTATACCTGAATTGTACAATTTTAAAATTTGAACATAAATATTGGTTTTTTTGTGAGAGTTTGACAAACAGTTGACCTGTTCTGATCTGTTTGTCAACATTTCTGTCATTACTAGATAGCAATGACTTGGAATCAAGGAGGTTCAATGCTAAAAAAAAAAAGCTCTGATGTGTAGTATGTAGTTAAGCTACCTTTGTCATTTTGTTGTAGCTTATCTTGCTACATTTCTCTGTTGGATAGCTTCAGTGTAGTGAAGCTTCATTTAATGTTGAATAACTTGGAGCTTAACTCACTACCTTCTCCAAGTAGCTTGCCCGACACTGAATATAGCGGCCAAAATAATATTCCAAGCTCATTATCAGTAACAGTAACATCTGAAATCCTTTATAATGTCATGGCTACATGACAATGCAAAATGTTTAAAATACAAACATGCACTATGTCAATCCATTTTGCCTGCGAGAAAAACGATACAAAACCTAAAGATCACCTAAGATTTTGTACTTTCAAGCATAATATCAACACAAAAATCACATTACAATGACCAGTTTTCTTACATCTGAAATGTTATGTTATAGAACAATTGATGTAGCCTTTACAGTTTAGGAACAACTGTTTGGTTCATTCTGTCTGTGTCCTATGAACTGTACAGATGATAGCTGTTTTAACACATTTTCTTGTACAATTATTTAAAATAAATTGCCCGTAAAAAGTACCTTATGTCTAAATAAGATCTAGTCTGTATAAATAAAGACTGAAAAAATTATGCTATGGTTTTGCAAAACACCTGTTACAGTATGAACGGTAAACTGTTTTACACAAAGGAACTGATTTTAATGGTTGAGTAGAAGAGGAAGACTTATAAATCTTCACCAGATTTCCAGCATACCGAGACCTTTGGAAAAATACAAAAGCTAAATAGCAGCACATCTATTGGAGACATTGTTCTAAAGTCTTTTTGTGGAGGAAAAAATATAGGTTCTGTTTGTAAGAATAGCCCTACTCTCCTGCTTCATCATCCACATGTGATAATGACGATTTCATTTTAGAGAAATGTGCCTTTATTCTTTCAAGATTTTTAAATTTCTTGTTATAAAAGCTCAAATTTCTTAAACAGTTAACAAAAGTATGCACTTTTTTCAGGACTAAAAGTTGACAGATGTAAGTACTGCAGTGCACAATTCTACTAAAAGTGGCTTGAGTTGACATCTTCCAACAAATGAGAAATAATTTGCTGCACATTTATTATTCCAGCACCACAGGTGATGGTCTTTATGGAAGGGAGGGGGATTCTTAAGAGTAAATTGGCAATCAGTAAACCCAGAGAATTGAGAGACAACGCATCAACCACCGCCATCCCTCAAACTGTGATAATTGCAAGACAATAGACCTTGGTTATTGTCTCCGCTCGGAAACCCCCTTTCATGAGCAGGAAGTTGCACTAACGAGCAATAACTGTTAACAAATTGGCCTCCCAGCCAACAGCGAGCTTCGTAGCGCATGGCACAGTTAAGAGTAGATGAGCGTTCATCAGCTGGCTACTGGGTATCCCACCCCAGGGGACTCTATAATCCGATTTTCTAGGCTTTAATTTTACTCTGCTGCCTCGAGGCAAGCCAAACAGAAAGCTGCATCACCATTATTATTAATACCATCACAATCCTTCCTCTTTACCATCCAGGCTGTCATTCCCAACCAGCCGCTCCTCAACCTAACGAAGTCGCAAGGAGTGGGTTTTCTGCAGTTGCCAGGCAATATCAAATCCATGAAGAGCTGTTCACTAAAGTGTCAATTTGACATCAAAGAGTCTTGTTGGCAAACCAGAGAGCTGGGGCATAATACAGCATTTGATGAACAGAGGTGCTGTTTGCTTTTGGTACAATGGACCGGGGAGAAAATGTGAATCAGAAGCAGTCTTCTGACATTTCATATCAAAGAGTGAAGCTGTGAGGTGCTGGAGAAAAAGAAAAACAGTTAGCAGAGGGACAGAATATCATGCCTCAAAGGAGGGATAAAAAAAATCCTGATTAGAACTTTGGGGTATACTAAAAATCGGCTGTAGCAGGAGGTGATGACCATTGTTCTCTGATAAACATCATGGCGTCTGAAGGTCACATTGGTCACAAAAGGGACAATTTTTACTATATCAGAAGTCATTTCCATGAGCTTTACTGTGACAAGGTAACCACGACTGAATTTTTACTACAACTCCAGAAAGAGAGTTTTGCTTTGTAGTTAAAATAAATAAAGTGCAGTTAAATTACTTATAAGGTGAAGCTCAACAGATAGAATTATTTATTTTTTTCTCCTCATGTGTCCCTGGACACTTGATATTGAGGACTTAAGTCAGCAATAAATAAAATCATAATAAGCAGAGGAACTATTGTGCATTAGGTCTGCATTTTATATTGATAGACAGTGAACCTGTCTCCTTCTTGTGTCCTTTACCGTCCTGACCTATAATTCTTTCCCTCTGTCCAGTTCTTATTAATCATCTGCTGTCCTTTAGCTGCGTATGTTACAATAGCCATGTTTTTTTAGCTCAGCAACTTCAAATATTGAATTTGACAGGTTTATTTAAGTATTTATTTGAATTAATAGCATATCTAAACATAACCGAAATTTGGAGGCATAATACTGGCTGACTTTTAAGTTGATACAATTTGTTTTATTTAATTAAAACATTTTCTGTATAATTTTACAAAATAGTTATTATGACTCATGTCCAGTAAATGTTGATCTGTAGCTCAAGGAGAGGCTTTAGGAGATCTAGATACATGCAGAAAAACAATTGTGAAACATTATCAAGGCTGTCTTTTGCTACATTCCTCAAGGGATTGCAGTATATGTACTTTATTACTCTAAAAAATTGCATGATATGCACCTTTCAGGAGTATTGAACAAAATTTAAACTGATAGGTTCAAATTTTCAGATTCTAAAACCCAGAGTAAATTCAAAATGGGTTCTGATCAGTGGCCTGATCTTCAAAGAATCCAAATAATGCAATAATAATAATCCATCCATCTTTTCCCGCTTCATCCGTCAGGGTCGCAGTTGGGTCGGTGCCTATCTCCGGCAGACTATGGGCGTAAGGCGGGGTACACTCAGGACAGGACGCCAGCCTGTCGCAGGGCATCATAGACACACAAGGACAAACAACCACGCACGCACACACACACACACACACACACCCACACACACACTCACACCTAGGAACAATTGATTGATGCCAATTTACCCAACAGTCATGTTTTTGGACTGTGGGAGGAAGCCGGAGTACCTGCAGAGAACCCACGCATGTATGGGGAGAGCATGCATGGTCGGTCCATGCAGAAAGACCCCAGGCTGGGATTGAACCCAGAACCTTGTTGCTGCAAGTTATGTGCAATTAGTGACCTTGTTGTGGGTTTTTTTTACAAAGATTGCTGTGCTAATGTCAAGTTGTGCATTCCATTTTGGTTCATTGAAATGAGCAGATAACATGTTCTACAGGCAGTTTGAGAGAGGCCACAACAGAAAGATGAGGTTCAAAGACATGGTGATTCAGGTACTAAAGATATTTATTAAAAATCTTAAATTTGGAACCCAAAATAATATTTGCAATGCACCTTGTGTCTATCTTGAAGTGTTACCAACAAAATTAAGAGAGAAAATAAAATATAACCATGCTTCATGCACCATTATGTTTTATTAAATCAAGGGGGAAAATAAAACCCTGTTGCGAAGAGATGTCCACCACCCCCACACTCTTTGAATTTTTTTTAAACTTCCATAATATTTGTATTTAGTCCTTTTTTCAGTTTGGTTTAGTCATATAAAGATTGTCTGTCATCCAGCTGTATTAATTTGAGCTGGCCTGTTGATGGTTATTCCTTAGTATTATTTTACTATTGACAATCCAAATTTGTTAACACTGGCACAGAATTTCTCTGCACCCTCCGGCGTTGTACCAATGTTTGCTTTCTGGCAACAATGACCACCGAAAGTTTTGCGTGTCAGTTCACACATGACTTTCAGAACTACTAAAAACAAGACAAAAACTGTGGCCACGTTGGAGTTTATGATTTGCAAAATCACTATACACTTGGTAAATGTTTACATCTGCATACCTTTGATCTATAAATTTGTGAGGTTTGGTCATTAGAATATAAGCATTTTTTGATGAAGGCACACAAAACAGGTTTGCAGATGTTTTCTAATGTATTGCAAAAGGAAATCACTTCTTACCTTCTTTGCAGATCTGCTCTGCTCATGGAAACATATTTGTCCTTCTTAAGATCTGCCCCTGAGTGCATAACAGTTCTTCAATCAGGGGAGGCCTGTCAACCTTTTCAACATGTCCATTTTTAATTTCATTTCAAAACTCACAGAGCAAACTAGTGTTGTATCACAAATTAGTTGAAAGTTTCAGATCAATTGCTGAGCTTTGGACCACCTATAAATCCTGCTGATTAAGCGAGAGATTTATTAAGAAGTTTATTGCTGTGTTTAATTTTCGATGGTGATGCCTGCAGGAATATAAAAATTATTCTACTGTTTGAAACAAAATGTATATTAGAACTGCTTTGAAACAACTTGACACACCAAGTGAGGGGAAATCTCTTTGCTCACAGTTCTGATGTCTGAAACCCCATTAAGGTGAATAAACATCATCTAGGATCTAAGAGGTAGAGGGGTTTGATATTTGATACATGCTCAGATCTGATCTCATGCTGCCACTACTGTATATAGCACAGTTATCCAAGTATTGGGGAGTAATTAAATGGGTGCCTTTTATGAATGAATCACCAAAGCAGGCAGACTCTCTCCTGACAGCTCTGACAGTAATCGGTCCACCATCATGCACAGGCCGGTGCCTCAAAGCCAGCCCTACCTGAGTGTGGGAAACCAACTGAATGATCTTTCTCAATGACAATAAATAATTGAAGAGGTTTGAATCTATAATTCATGTGGGAACATGACCATAACTAAAAATAGCACAATGTACTGCTTGTTAACACATCTAACTATAGATTTTAAGAAATTAAAAGTAACCAACCATGTTGAATCTTCAACCGCCTTCCTCAGATTTAGGCTTACAACCAACCATGAATTACAAAAAAATGTTAAAGAATGCAAAACAATTATTATCAGATAGATGTTTTTTTTTCTAAAAGCTAATTTGATTGTTTACCTAATTGATCAGACAAGATGTCATCATAGTTCTCATAGCAGAACATACAAGATGTTTTGTTTTGTTGTTTAACCAGTAAAACAAAACAATAAACTTACACTGTATTTAGTGCAACATAGAAGAATTACTCAGAAGATTTAAATAAGAGGAACCTTAGCTCTTAGAAAAACAAAAACAACAGATGATAAGTAAATTGTTCAAATAAGATTTGTTCAGCGTAAACCCACATTCTGGAAATAACAAAAATCAAAATGTAAAGCATGAAGATAAAAGTATCACAGACAAATGCTGGTAAAAACTGTGGTCTTACCGAAATCATTTTAAGCAAATTGATAAGGATTTTCAGCTTTTGCATTTGCTAAAAATCACATTTTGTCTTTTCTTTAATGAGTAAAACAAGGCAAATTCTTCTTGTTTTACTGTGGTTGAAACCCACAGAGAGCATCCTCTTCAGAAGATTTTTAACAGCTATTAACACCTACAACAACTGGTTGAAAGAAAACAAAAATGAGTTACTGCAACATTTAATTTCCCTTTGTAATAAATAAACTGTTTTTGGAATTTGAATCGAATTAAAAATGTTGATCAATAACTAAACATTAAACAAGTGTTTCTAAAAGTTTCAAAAGAGTCTACATCCTACATAATAACTGTTTCAATTAAAGCAAAAAAAAAACCACACACATACTTTTATTAATGGGGAGCCCAGAAGAAATTCTGATTTGTTTATGAACCATTGTTTTAAGATTCTTAAACTCCTTCTTCCTTTCCCAATTGATTTTAGAGCAATGTATGTTACACTGGAAACCAAATAAATGCATCTTCACAGGAAGATGGTAAACATTGATAGTATTTCTCAGCCTAAAAAGCAGTTAAGATGTTATAAATAACAGTTAAAATGTGAATTGTATTAACTGTTTATCAATCAAGATGTAAAAAAAATATAAAATATTTCCATCAGTAGGTCTTGATTTTTCTCCAGGGGTTAATGAAAAGGCAGTGAAAGCATGAAACTATTGAGATCCATTCAAATGTGGAAAGGTTGCCTCTTTTAGGGTCTTAAACATAAGAAATGTGTTAAACATTACTTTGTGGTTGTCACAGACTTCACATGTTTAAAATTGGTTTGTGACAACAAAAAAAAAACTTTGAAGGGGCTCAGTTATATTAATTATATTGCACTTTAAAAAAAAATGTATTTACCTCACTGTGGTTGCATAACGCGGTTGTAAAATCACCACGTCCCGCTGACAGATTATCTTTTAGTTTTAAGTTTTACACTTTGGTAAAAAACGTTTCTTATTGGGACAAACAGAAGAAATTCTGATTTGTTTATTAATCAGGTGTTTTGTCCTGATGAATTTAAAAATTGTTGCATACAAAACTACTAAAGCAATATCTAGAGAAAAACCCCAGATCTAAAATGCAATTTCCATCACGCTACACTGTGTGCTATCATCGTCTTTGACAACTCAACTACTTAATTTGTTCAACATGTCAGAGGTACTTCATGTGTGAATGCATTGCATGTAGTTGGAGAAATGAATGTTACATCAGATCACACTTGTAGTAGCTGTGACCTTCCAATGTAGGAAACGTACAACTTGACTGCTTTGGCTCTGTTTGAAAGACAAGCGTTTCTCTACTTTCTCTGCTGGATGCATCCATCTACTTTCCTATGCATTCAACCCCATGTAGCATACCGTCTGGCCCACAACAACAGCTGCCATGAAAGCTTTCACCAGCACCTCACATTTGACCCAAACATCAAACATGAGACAGCACAGACTTCCAGTGCAACTGTGACAGCTGTGCTTATACATTTAAGGGGAATTAGAGGTCAGAAATGTTTCTGACTGAAGATCCAGCTGCTGAGCTTTTCAGGTATCAGTCGACCAGATGGAGACAGATAGTCATGGATGTGTAGGATTACATGCAAACTATACATCTAAAAGGGTTGCAATTTTTCACATATACACATTTATTGTTTATTGAATTTAAATGTAAAACCGTCCCAGTTTTGACTACATTTTTAGATTGGATGGAGAGAGATTGTAACTGGATTTTTGGAAGTGGTAGTTATGATTCACCATTGGATTTCTTTTTGGATTTGACAGGGCCATTTTATCACATGAATTTGCTTTAAATAGTGAGTAGCTCTGTTGTAAACCAGCTGTATGTTTGGGGTCTTTGTCCTGCTGAATGAATAACATCAGTCTCAGTTATTTTCTAACCTAACCTTTCTTCAATGTCCTTCATGTTTGACTGCCCTAAGTTTTGCTCCATTTATTTTTCCAGTTCAATCTGATGATCTTCTTTATTCCTACACAAAAAAAACATCCATCCAGCATGATGCAAATACCACTCATCAATAAGGGGATTATATCCTCTGCCTGTTTGTTTAGGTGGAAGACCACTTCTTGGTTTATGTTTCATAACCGTTCAGTTTTTGGATAATGGATTGAACAGCTACAAGTGTTTTATAACAACCCTGCTTTAAACTTTTCCACAGTTTATTCCCAACCTGTCTAGCATGTGTCTTGGTCTTCATGGTCCTGTGAGGCCTTAACATAGCAACTAGATTTACACAGAGATTAAATCCCACACAGATAGTCGTAATTTACTAAAAAGGTGAAAGGATTTGGTTGTTCTGGATTTTATTTGAGGGAGTCTCTTAGTTAAATGGACGCCATTGGAGAGTGTAGCCTTGACTTTAGACATTAGGAAGTTTTTCTGTGGCCTACAGTATCTTGTTTTTTCTCATCTCTAAAAGGTACCTTTTTGATTTTGTTATCCTCACTAATGTTCAGAATGACTGACCTATTTCTAAATTCCTGGATCTCATTCATAAATTTAATTGTGCTATCCACTTTTCTGGTCCTACGTATGAATATGGCCAAAACTCTTGATCTGATTATCCTTTTCGGTTTTAGTACAATTCATATTTCAGATATTTGTTACCCAGAGACAACCCTTTAATTAGACCCATTAATTCACAAACTAAAGAACATTTTTATTGCATCTGTCAAGGGTTTTCTGAACTTAATAAACATAATATCATCATACAGTGGAGATAGACTGGAAATAGTTAGTCACACTTTTTAAACTACTGAAACTCTGCCCTACTTCATTAAATGTATCACCCTGAATTAATATTCATTTTAAAAGAATTAACAAAAAGATAAAAAGAGGAAAGCAGGTGGGTCAAGCAGAGATGTAAAGCCTCAGCTTTGATCTCTGACCTCTATACACTAAAAATCCTTTCAAGAGATTTGGCAAAGAATAAAGACAAATATTTTTCTCCCACTCACTGCTTTACTGTAATTTCCCCAAATTCTAAACTGCTCTGCAAGATAAATTACCCATTAATTATTACTCATCCAATGTAAGAATCTCTTTCTGAAAAATAATTTAAACTCAAACACTTTAGAGTTTATGATTTCTATTTGCAAACCAAACTTCAGATTAAGATTCTCATTTATAAAAAAAGAAGTAAGCAATATTTATCTCCCTTCTGTTTCACAAATATCTATTGATGGGGAAATGCATTTTGGGAGTAATGTGACAAAATGTGAAATGATTGAAGGATTGTATCTACAAACACAAGGAAATGTATGTGATAAATAATTTTATTCTAACCTTTCTTTGGAATCCTTTGAAAAAGGGCAGTCACACGTCACACCGGCTTAAGGTGGCAATTCTCATTGATGCCTGCAAACTTGTATAACAGGCATGTCATTGATTTCAGTCTGTGAGGACTGCCGGCTGAGTACTTGTCAATAAGAATTCAATGTACCTTTGATTGTGGATGAAGGTTTTGTGCTCCTGAAGAGAAAGCAACAATCTATAGAGACAATCAGCTCAGAGGGCATACAGGTTAGACTCCATCCAAACCTGTTCTGCTCAATCTATTCAAGTTTTATGCTGATTCTGGCTTTGGGTGAACACAACTGCAGCCTCTCATTGTATTCTATATCAAGGACCTTTACCAGCAGTGTCACCAACAGGTTATCTCATTTTACGAACAATGTCAATTTGTCAATGTCACATTATGTGATGGTCACTGAAAGCATTAGGCGTCCAATAGGGAATTTAATGTAGGGGAAAACTAATGTTCTAAATGTATACAGAGGATTTCTGCCAGACTGTTTTGTTTTTACCGTTTACGATCAGCTCATCAACAACTATGTTATTAAAACAGATGTGTTACATAGGTTTGCTAATTAAAGATGTATCTTTAAATCACTCCTTTTTCCTCAACATATTTTATGATACATGAAGCCATAAAAAGGATAGATGTTACAGGAGTCGTGGTTAAATCTTTTGCATCTAATTCTACGATTAATTTTAATATGATTGTGCAATTTTCCCAACACCACGTTGAAGCACTTGGTGATCTATACATGTACAACAAGTAAGGTGCACTTCTTTCTGATGCTGGAAAAAAGTGTACAAACTGTCAAAAATTTTTCTATTTTTTGTGTTAATGTTGGAATGGAAATCACAGCACACATAGTTCTTGGACTTTCTGATAAATCCTGGACATTCCACAGTATATCTGCTGTAAGCTCATCTCCATTAAGGCGTTATGCTGTGGTGGAACATTATAACCCTTTTCCCAACATAAATTATTACCAAGAGGGCTAGACACAGTCTATCATAAATGTTGTTGTTATATTAGATATCCTAAAAATAAATTAAGGTCAGACGTAGTTTAGTTTTAGTTACTGAATTATTTTTATTCATCAGTGCAGGAACAGACACATGAACTGATTCTACAGCTGAGCTCAATGTTAAAACTGCATTGATAAAACATGAAAATGAGAATGAAAATATTTTCTGGGTTTGTTTTTGTGTAAATGAAAATATCATTTGAAGGAACATACTTGAAAAATACTAGAAATAGATCAGATTATATATTAAAAAAACACTCAGTCGCTTAGACAGGACCTAAGAAAATATTAAAAATATTTTAAAAAGGATGATTTTAAGAAAATAAATATCGTCTTAGTACATATACACTCTTACAAAACATTACAGATGGAGCCCAGGCAAAAATTCAAGCTGGGAGATGGAACACAACTGATCCTCATCATCCACTCACCACGCCCCCGCCGCAGCCAATCAGGACCAGCACGCTGCACCGCACAAGCCAATCGTCTCTCTTCGGATCCATTCATAAAGTCAACCCACCTCAGATCTTCCTGCTTGACCCACCTCCTCCCTATCTCCTCCCCATCTTCACCTTCATCTTGATGGACACGCTACCAGCTCTCTCTTCATTCCTTCATCCCAAAGCTCCGCTCTGCCACCAGTAACTGGACCTGGGGGGAAGACTACCCAGAGGTTCGCCGGAACCAATCACCTGTTGATCCTCAGCTCATCAGTCTTCTTCCGGGTTTGAGCGCCAAAGAATCGTATTATTAAATCCTTTAACTGCTATCTTTTTCTGTGTGAGTCTATCCAGATTGAAATGAGAACATATAAGATAGTCAATCTTCGTGTTTTAAACTGCACACTCTCATAGCTACACCTTAAAACAAACAGTGCAACATGTTGGAGCTTTACATTAGAATGACCTTTTGGGAATGATTTTTGGAACATAAAAAGAGAAAGAAATTTAGCAAAGTTGCAAGCTAGTTACTTCAAATATTTATAGTTGTCATTAAAGCAAACCAGTTTAGTGCAGCTTCTACTGTCTCACTGGAATTGGTCCCAGATTTAATTCTACAGCAACAACAACCAGGAAAAAGGTGAATATTGTTTTAGGTTTCACAAAATTAGCTTATGTATTTTTCTTCAATAGCTTCAAGGTACAGTGGAAGAGAAGTAATATAGTTAAAGAAAGGTAAGAAATAAATTAACTGCAAAAGCACAGACATAATTTGTATTTTCTTTCCAATAATTCAGCATCAGTCCTGCACCTGTGCTCTTCCTTTACTCTATAATTTGTGTTGTGATACAAGCTCATCGCGCCTCTCCAAGTAGTTGTGCTTGCCAGGTGTAAGCACAAACACACCCCTGTGGTTCCTATATGCTCTTCTTTTTCTTCTTTCAGTGCATCCTATTTCCTACAGTAAGAGGTGGGATAAAGTCATCATTGTGTCTCTAGGATTAGCTTTAAACCTTCTCCTACACTACAGCGTTCCAATAACAGTGTGGACAAGAATCCATCAGTAATAACAGACTTCCAGATGGATAACATGCTTATTTTTCGGCACACAGATTAGTCGGGAATTATGATGATACCCAGGGGGCAGGAATCTTATTTTCTGTGCTTCTGATAAGAAAACAAGAGCAGACTGCAGCCAAATGGAAAAAGAGGGAGAGGGAGAAGTGTGTGATTTAACATGCTGTGCAGCATGCTGGTGTGATGGCACGTCAGTTTAAGGGTGCTATATGTGATAGTGTCTAATGTGTAATGGTTTACGTTAGCAGCGACAAATGACATTTCTTGCAGCTTCCATTTGATATTGAAACTTTTTAATTATGTCTGGCTAAATAAAATGTCTTCATATTCATATCGCTCAACACTGTAATGTCTAGTTGGAGGAGTGAAACAGGGAAACATACATAATAAGATAAAATCATACTTACCCTAGAGGGCATGTATTTTCTATATTTCCCATGTAATTGTACCGTCTTCGTGAGGAGAAAATACATGCCAAGGATCGGAAATGACTTTTATTATGTCAAATCGCTACAGAAACATTTCAGGTAAACATTATTATTATTAGTTTCTATTTTTTTTCTTTTGCTAAAGAATTGTGATTCATGTTTGGGGAGATTTTGATCCAAACTGTGTGCTTACATGCTTTCTGTGTTTTCTTTCAGACCATAATGATTTGTGCTAACTTTTATTTTTGTCATCTTGTTATGTTTTCTTAGTCAGTTCTTTGATTTATATAAAAAAAAATCTACCTTTCTGCTTCTCAATGAGTCAGTTATTCGGCACAGGTTTATAGTGGTGTATAAAAGCACTATAAAAAGACAGATGGCCCTTTTCTATTTTTTAAAAGTAAACATGTTTTAATAATTATTGCTTTGCATTTTTAAGATTATAAAAATAATCTATTTAAGTGAGAAGATCATTAAATTTGAAGAAAAAGATAAAAGTTTGTAAGCCAGTTTGGGTATAATGGGGCTTCCAAATAGGTAACAACTGATGATAATGATGATAATATTGTCAGTTTAGTTACAAAGGAGTTTAACAAGCAATCTTTTACATGTATATACCTTCCTATGTTCATATTACTGAAGAGCTAATAGTTGAATGCAATTAGCATTTAAAAATAAACTTAAGGATAAAAGAAAACAGTAAAAAGGTAGATTAAATAGTTTAGAAAAAACAAAGGGATTAAACAATAAGTCAAACCATATTAAGTGGAAAGATTACAATCCTGTCAGAAGAAAGATGATCTTTGACCTAAATAATCCAAGTTCAGCTCTAATATCAAGTGGAAAAAATAGAGGTTTTGGACTCCAAACAAAGGTACCTTGTCTGTAGAATTCTAAGCTATTGTTGTTTAAAAAAGAGAAAATAGCCCTATTTTGATAATAACCCCACAAAAAACCCAACCATAACGGCATGGCTTGCAGCTTACAGTGAAATGTTTGGAAAAGCTTGGTATAAATACATTGAATTCTGTTGGTTCTACGTCATTAGAGAACCAACAGACTCATCTTACAGATAAAGCTTAGGATGATTTAAAGCAGAGCAACGTTCTTGTGCAATATCTAAAGGTTTGGATATAAAGCAATGCAGTATTGGATCCATCAGCTTAAGACATAAAGCATATGGCACAACTGTAAACCTAAAAATATATGCTCAACCACCTGAACTAAAAGATCTGGCTATTTGAGGATAACTGGAAGAAGCCAAAAGCCCATAGAAAATCTAAAAGAGTTGCAGAGACAATCTCTTCAACTGACATGTTTTTAGCCACAGACCATGTAGCTCTAGAGTTTCTGTAAACAATTTAAAGAAAAGGCAACTGTTGAAAACATCCTTTAGAAGAGAACAAGTATAGCTTGTCACAAGCCATTTAGAGTATGAAATACTCAAAACATTGCTCTGGTCATATATGATCGAAATTAAACCTTTTGTCCTACACACAAAACCTCATGCATATTAGAAAACTAACACTGCAAGGAAGCCTGAAAACACCATCCTCACAGTGAAACATGATAGTGGCCACATCATGCGATGGGGATGCTTTCTTCTAGCAGGGACATTAAAACAGGTAGCAGTCAATGATAAAGTCAATGGAGCCAAATACAAGAGAATACTGCAAGGAAAAACTGCTAGAAGCTGGAAAAAGTTTGAGCATGGAGTAAAGAGCTGAAAGAACTGCCTGAGAAAAATTCCGACCATGTATTCTTATTCTTTTACCTTACAAATATGCTTAATAATGACGATTGATTTTATAAAAGGGTAAAACAGCAAAAAGTAAGCCATGATTTTGTTAAACTTCCAAACCACTAATTCTTAATGTTTGTCAGTCACTTCTGAGAATTATTTAACACCTCTTTATCAAAAATTATAAACCTGATCAAATAATAATTC
>JAUZNJ010057246.1:0-28738 GCA_034780135.1 Jordanella pulchra
TTAAGTAGAGAGGTCTCCTGATGGGCTGACGATCCTCAGGTGTGCTGAGGGCTCCAGCCCAGGAGACCCACGGCACGCTCTGCTGGAAGAAGGTGGCAAAAACTCCAGATCCCAACAGATGGTCCTATTCTTATAGGAATTAAAAACTATTAAAAAGACAAAAAATCATGACATTGATGATGTTCTGGTTCTGGGAAAAGGTAATATTGCATTACGTTCACTGAGTGCGTCAATGATTTGTGTAACCTAATTTAAAATGAGAATGATATTATTACAAATGGGTATATTTTTGCTTTAAGGTTATATTTCATAATAATTATAATATCAACTTAACTCTAGACGGTGCTTCTCCACATTTCTTCAGTTCTTTCCATTTAAGTTTTGTTATTCAGGAAGAGCATGAAGTTCTTTGAGTTACCTCTACAGTTTTTCCCAGTTCTGCACCAGAACATGGATCCAATGTGCTGCTGAAATACCAAGCATCTTGTTTTTTCTCATTGTGTCCTCAGAATCCTGGCCACAGTGGGTTCAGACTTTGACCTGAGAACTCTGCGAGCCGTTAGAGTGCTGAGGCCCCTAAAACTGGTGTCAGGGATTCCCAGTAAGTTTACCTGAATAATTTGGAAAACACACAGATATTTAAATGTTAACACAGAGGGTTTTCAAGCTCAGATCTAAATGTCGTTCTCTCACACAGGTCTCCAAGTTGTCCTGAAGTCCATAATGAAAGCCATGGTTCCGCTACTTCAGATCGGCTTGCTGCTCTTCTTCGCCATCGTCATGTTCGCCATTATCGGGGTGGAGTTCTACATGGGGAAGTTTCATCATTCCTGTTTCAAGCCTAGCGGTGAGAACATGAACTTTGGCTGATGAACATTCGCAGCTGATTTCCTTTACTCTTATTTCTCAAGGGATGATTAGATCATAGAAAGTTATGTTTTACAGCAATAGCAGAAACAATCAAACTTACCCATATGATACCGAATTACAATAACAAATGATGTATTACTTTGTCTTTATGTGCTTTACCAACAGCAGTTTGGTATGACATGATTAAGTGTATGTAATTCAATTCAATTCAAAAATACTTATCCCAAAGAAAAAGGAAATTTTGTTAATTGTATCACCGACATATGTTCTCCATGCAAAGCAGGTTGTTCTGTGTCATTCTCTTTCTAACTCTTGTTCAGGTGAAAGAGTGGTTGACTGGCCATGTGGTTCTGAGTTACCAGCCAGGACTTGCCCCAATGGCACCGTTTGCCAGGAATACTGGACCGGACCCAATTTTGGCATCACCAACTTTGACAACATCCTGTTTGCAGTGCTGACGGTGTTCCAGTGCATCACCATGGAAGGCTGGGTGGACATCCTCTACAATGTAAGTCTATAAACAACCTAAACTAGCATGGGTTATATTAAGCTGGAGGGAGATATTTGTGCTTCTTGTACAAAAAATAACATCTAAGCTTTTTATCCCCTGAAAATGATAATAAACCTGTCCAAACTTTTCCTGTTTAAAGTCAGCTAGGACATGCTGTCATTATTGACATTTGGAAAATGCAAATATAGCCTATTTTTTATTTACATTTTTCTTCAAATTCAAACAAGTTGTGTATCCATCCATCCATCCATCCATCCATCCATCCATCCATCCATCCATCCATCCATCCATCCATCCATCCATCCATCCTTCCTTCCTTCCTTCCTTCCTTCCTTCCTTCATTGCTCCCTTCCTTCCTCCCTTCTTTCCTTCCTTGGTGGAAGTGCTAAAAAAATCTCCAGTGGATCACTGGAGATTTTTCAGCAGAGCTGAAAGTTTGTGTGTGAACAAAATGGACTTCAAAATCTGACTGAGTTACATCATTTCTGAACTTCTGAACTTAGTTTAAAAGCAATGCTTCCTAATAGTAGGTTAATGTATGTATGTGTATGAATTATTAAAAAGTTAAAATACAAAAGGATTAAAATGATTCATTCTGATGTTTGGCAAATAAAAGCAACACGGTTTATCCAACCTATCCAATCAGACTACTAATTTACTCGTTAAATCCACTAAAGTAACCATTAAACAAATCACGAGAGGAGACAGTTTCATATGTCAGAGCTTGGTATGAGGTGTATTTTTTTTCTGGTTAGTGTCTTTAGATAACTGGGTCACTGGGTTTCCCTGTTTACAGGTGTGATGCTCCTCTTTAACTCTCTGTTACAAAACTGCTTGAATATCTAAACATTAGCTTCATGTTTTTTTAGGCCAGACAAAAGTATGATTGTGCCTTATAAAAAGAAACCTCAGTAACTCTAAAAGACAAATAAATCCCCCTGGAGGTTGAGGGTCAAGTGAAGCAGAACTAAAAGCAGCAAAGTGTTTGGACCAAATTCCCCCTCTGGTCCAGAATTTGATCTGTTTCATGATTTGTGCTGTATTTCTAAGACAGAATAACAAACACTACAGACAAACTTTTATTTAAAGGGCAAGAAATCTTTCACGAGTCTGGGGGATAAACAAATATATGTTTATTTGGTAAGACCTTTCAATAACCATCATAAAGATCGTTTTTAAATGGTAAAGAGGCCGTTTATTAATGATCAACAGATACTTTATTAATGTTACATAATCATTTAGAAACTGCATCTAAACCATTTTAAAAGGTTTAAAATTGATCATATTGGCCTGCAATGTTGGTTTATCCCTAAGCCTAACATCAGTAGGACTCTAACCTAATTTGACTTTGATTTATATTACGGTACAATAACCCTTACATCAGCTGACTTTAGACCTGAACCCAGTCTTTTTTTTAAAATTTAACTTGTCCTTTTTTCTGATTTCTTTTTATAATGTGTGAAACTATATCAGGCAACAGTGAAACAGGAATACAGTCTTCTCTTTAGTCATACTGAAGGCAAATAACTTCAAGGTTTTTATTTACTTTTTTGTAATAAAGAAAAAACATCTTGAAGTTAAGCTCTTTGCTGCTCATCCTAGGGGTCGTCAGACAGATGAGTTCCATGAGATGAGATATTTAAAAAAAATGTTTTAGTGTTATAAAGGTTTGGGTAAAGTAAAAAAAAAACTCTATTCTAGTGAAAGCCAACTAAACATATCCTGGGCTAAAAATACATGGGCTTTAAAACATTAACACTAGTTTACCTGATGTGAAACTGTTTTAACAGGTGGAATAGTTAATTATCTTAAATAATGGTGATGTGAAGAACAAGAGGTATCTTTTTAGATGTACATCCATGCATGTCACATTGAAACTGCTACGGGGGTTAGCCTCTACCTGCCTATAAAATACCTCCACCACTGTAGCCTAGCATAGGAGCTAACTTTGATTGCTTTTGTAGGAAAGCTGCCCTTACTGCCTTCATAGTGTAATTGTGTTATAAAATAACCAGTCAGCAAACACTATTAGCTGTAAACGTAGACCATTTGATACAAATGCTAAAATACATAATTATGCATTTATTAAGAAACAGGACGGGAAGTTCACTAAAAGAAATCTCTCCCTTGCTAATGTCATTATAAAGTTATGAGTTACTCACTTCTTTACTAGGCATGTTTTTTCAAAAGTTAAGGATTTTTTAAAATTTTTTAAAAAAATGTATAATGACCTGTGGGTAGTGAAGCACAAATTATTAGTAATAATGGCGATTCAACATCCCAACTTCAGGTGGTGGAAGAGAGACGGGTGTGGCTTATGTTAGCACCGTTACGTTATTGACTACAATAAATTAGCAAAACCAAAAGATCATGTTTTGAAGAGCGCCCTCTCATGGGCGAACAAAGAACCTCTATGGAAAAACCAAGACGATTTCACAATCGATTTTTCAACCCAAGCAAGTTTTTTTTTTACTTGAAATAGCAAGACTTCCAGGCAATGACTCCTTTAGATCTTTTCTCTTGATAACTTCGAGTGCAAGTGATTTTTCTACTTCTAGAAACATTTTGCAAACACTACTAAATTTGAGTAAATATTTGAAGGTTATTGACACTTAATATAATGTAACTGCAATGATTCAGACATGTATTCACTTTGGAAGGCACCTCAAACTGTCTAAATTTCCAAAATACCAGAAAGACGCTAAAATCACAACCTATGTTGGTTAACTCCTGAGGTTTTATATTGAAGTTATGTAGTGATCTGGAATTCTATGTTTTCAATTGTTCCCTTAATTAATCCTAAGTATTTTTACCATCTGTGGCTGGGCTGTCATTTTTTTTGTCTGAATTTAAAACATCCTTTCAGGGTAAACACAGGAGACAAATATCAGAGACTGCAAATGAAGGAACAGATGGAGGAGGACATTCTGTTTATAGAAAACTTAATGAGGTAGATGCTGATGCATTCACACTGTTCTGGCCTCTAACAGAGAAAGAGCCTTGTTGCTCTCTCTGAAGTCAAAATGTCTTAGAAACAGTTTGATAAACATCACCAATCTCCGTGCATGATCTTCATTCTGATTACGTTTTCTCCGTTTTGAATCACCCTTAATATCCCCCCATCTCTGTGGTGCATTTCTCAGGCAAAACACTTTTCTCTCTAAATACAACAAACGATACAAATCATCAGTAGATCACTGGAGATACATAATTAGCTCCCATTGATATTGCTGCTCTTATTATTCTTGTGGTCTGCCTCTTCATGCACATGAAATGAGCATCTTTGCACCAAAAGACAGATGAAATTTGCTTCTATCTTGATGTTTTTACTCATAAAATGCAATGCGTCTAGTCTCAAGTTGAACTAGGCCCTCATATGTGGTGTCTATGTCATGCATTTTCTAATTAAAGTAGTAAGTCTTTCGCTTTGCACCTGCTTTATTTTTCATTAAACTCTGAGGTGGGCTGTGGTTTTATATTCTGTCAGTCAAAGGATTGTGGCCAACTGCATAGTTTCTAGCAGCGAGCGGGGACATCAGAAGGTCCCTCTGCTAACTGCATTGGCGCTAAGAAGCATCCTGTTTCCTGGTCCAACCTTCTTCCTAATTGCAGGCACTATTAGGATAGCACTTATTATGGCCACCGTGGACACACCTCTGACATTGGTTGTCCTCTAAAGCGTGCTTTGGTTCCAGGAGCAGCTTTTTGGAGTTTCTACTTAAAGGTAAGCTAGGGAAGAAGGCTTAGTGGTTGTCAGTCATGGAAGCAGATGTTGGTGGGGTTTCCTTATGCAAACTGTCTGACATGAAAGCACTACCCCTCTCATCCATACAGACTACTGTGTCTGTGCATCCTTAGTTCCACTGCGAATAGAAGCCTTTCCAGTCAGTTTGCTAATTCCTATCATCTCTGTTGATTGGTGTCGCTCTGTTGTCTGTCAGATAAACAGATCAAGTCTATTTGTGACCGATGATGGACCAAAACAAGTCGATTTGTACAATCCAGATGGGCCAAACAGGAAGTCAAACATAGGAAGAGTAAATTAGATTGGATAAATTACAAAATAAAAGACTATGTAAATATAGAAGAGTGTGGACTGCTGCACGGCAACTTATTATGGTGGATTACAAGCAAACATGTGATATAGTATGTGAAAAAAGAAAAGACTTTGCCATGAAAAAGAAGTTTGATACCAATTTATGGTAAACAAGAATGTCTACATCAGCAACATAGAATAAATCCAGGAAGTGATGCAGAAAAACGTATTCATCTACAGAGCCGATCTCACCTCTCCTCTCTTTTAGCAGTAGCAGCTTAGTGATAATGTGGACAACAGTCTTAACCGCTTTGTTTAGATTTATGTTGCTGTAAGCTCTGAGCCGCTCAGGAGGGAACATGCCACTGTCGTAGCAGCAGCAGGATCTGTGGGCGGTTTCACTGTGTTGATAATGTAGCGATGCATATTTCATGGTCCGTGATTTCATTACATATCCTCCGTCTCCCCTGAGGATCCAACGGCCAGCTTTGAATTAGAAGCAACTCTAATTACGTCTGCTCTGTCAGACTTCACACTGAGAAACCAGAGTTTTATTACATCATGTGAGAGATTTTAGTTGGTTATAGATCTCAGTTTACAGTATACAGAGAAGGTTCTCAGTCTTCTCTTTATATCTCATATCCAACATGCCGGATTTTTTTGTTGACTTGACCAAGATTTGTCCAGAGTGTTTGTTGGTCTTAATAAACTTTCATTGGTGCTTTTGTTTGGTTTTTTTTCTAACACCCAAACCTTTTCTGAGGTTGGGGATCAACCAGTGGTCGCTTGAAATATTTCTACAAGTGCATCCCCACAAAATTCTTGAAAAGTAAATTTGTCGAGGTTTTCAAGTTCACTGTTATTCACATAATACAGATAGATTATATTGACTGATTTTCCAAAGCCTTATTTGAGTATTTTTAGAAATGTTTTTTTTTTTACCACTATTTGAAGACAACATATAAGTTTTCAGTTTTTCCATTGACCAATAAAATCTAAAAATGAATACAGCTATCTGGCTAAATAAAAAAAATTGTTCCTCCATGGTGAAAAGTTTCATGACTTAGCTGAAAGTAACTGTGATATGAAAGCACTCATGTAAAGCATATAAAGTGGTCCTGTTTAAGGGATTTCTTGATTTTACAGATCCGGCATAAATCAGACGTGGACATTTGTGTTTACTTATAAGTTTCTCCTGAATTAAAAAGGGGACTGTTACATTTTCAGACAAAGTCAGTCTTTTTTGGATATATTTTTTTTTTCTTAAAGCAGTCGTAAATCTTCCTTTGTAGATTAAAGTAAAAATTGCCTGATAAAAAAGTTCGGCTCATTATCTTATATTTGACAGATGCCAAAAAGCTCACAGCACTGTTGCCTCCACTGCTCCGCATGACATGACCTATTTGAGTCATGGATATTACTGTCTCCCCAGTTTTCTCACTGAGAAACAGACTCTGTCAGGAAATACAGACAAAATAACAATCATTATCCAAATCTGCACAAAGTAAGTAAAATTATTGGATGTAGAATCTGCACATTTAAGGTTAAAACTGCATAAATCTCATTGAATTTACTGTGAAGTAAATTATTTCAAAAGTCTGGAGATAATAGTCGACTCTACAGGAGGTGGATTAGCTTTAACTTCACATTCAAGCAGCTCCTTTGATAGATTCTTCTTCCTTTTTGCTGCTTTTGAAAGACCTTCTGCTCTGTGTGCCGCCCCGGCTGTTTAGCTCTGTCACTTGTACGTGATGTTAAAGCTTCAGCTGTCTTCCCTTCAGCAGGATTTCCTTGTGCCTGTATCTGTGTGTTGATGGTTGATCCGGAAGCGGAGAGTGGGAGTTAAAACTGTCATCCTGTAACTGCATGATGCTTGAATTCAAATTTTGAGGCATCTTTTGCCTTTTTTTTTTAGATATATTTTTCTCTGCTGATCATTCAAAGCTGTCAGCCCACACTGGCTCAGAGGAGGAACGTCAGTGGATTATTCATAACAAGTGAACTTTCCCCTAAAGGTTGTTTTTGTGAGTCAAAAAAGTCCAGGATATGAGACCTGCCAAATAGAGGCATATTGAGGTGACTTGACTGGATATGGAAATATAACAAGTAGTATGAGCAAAGAAATACTACGCAGTATTATTGCTTCCATAGTGCTGCACTGCAGAGCCTTTTTAATGTAGTCACAGCCGTTTCACTTTTTTATTCCTTATAGCTCCAAACTTCAGCATTTTTGTTGGGATTTTGTTGGGTTTTTGTGATGTCTGTGTAGGTCTGGGGGAGCTGCAGAGCCATGTGCTCCACAAACTTTTTAAAACAGTGGCAAGAGAAGCATTAATGGTAGGTTAGATGTTCAGGGTTGGCAAATAAGCTCAAGAAAATGTAATCTTTGACAGGGTTCAGTTCTATAAAGACTATATCTACTATAAAACAAGGTGGTGGTGGTATGAGGATGTGGGACTGCGTTCCTTTTGAAGGGACACAAAAACCTGATAAGTTGCTGAGAAGAGCTAAAATTCATTTGGGAAGAAAACCTTTTAGGAGTCAGTGATGAAAATTTGAGATTTCTATATTTGTAAGGAGTTAAGAGGTTGTAACAGGATCCAGGTGCAGTCTTGACCCCAAGAGGAGAATAATAATTAATAACAATGAAACTGAAGGATATTAATTATAACCAAAGAGAACACTTACAGAAAAGCATGAGGGCAACAGAGCAAGGAACATGGACAAAGAAATAGGTAGAGAAAATCCAGTAATGAATAACAACAGCTGATTAGCTTATTTATTGAATGCTGGCTGAGTTAATCGTGGGATTATGTGGAGCAGCTGAGGCAGAAAGAGCACAGGGACACTGTGGGAGGAGAGCCAAAATAACATGGATGGAGCTAAACTAAGACACAAACTACCAAGCCAAGTCAATAGATGTAACAGAAATGAATTTAAATGTAGAGAGAAAAGAAGACAAGAACAGATGAAACTAACTCCGATAAAATAAACTACTTTAGGATCACCTTGAAAAAAGGAACAACAGATAGAAAAAAAACCTAAACACCTTTGGACCAATGTTTGCATTATTTTTGTTGATCATTCCAAGTAAATATTGTAAGGCACTGGATAAAGGAGGCTAAAGATGTCGATAAACTGCTAATTTTGTTTGTGTAGATTTGTATATATGTATATCTGTAAGTCTAAAAATGTTAATTGAATCCATTATTAGTTAAAAAGTAAGAAACAAAAACTTCTTTAAGAACTGAGGAGAAAAAATTCGGTCACAACTTAAGTTTTATCAGAATTTTATCAGCTTTTCTGTCAGAACACAGTGATAGATCATTGAGCAAAGGCATATATGTCCTGAATCCTTTACTGCTAATACATAAAATGTGTAGAAAAGTTTCGTTATGCTAAAACTTAAGACAGTTCTGTTAGCCCTGAGTGCCAAATGACAAGGCCTGTCAAACTTAAGAGGTATAAGAGAAAGTTTCTCCAACAAAATATGTCTTATGTTTTGTTTTTGGTTTTGTTCTCAAAGGTGAGTGAAACATTTTTTAAGGCTTATTTTTTCTAAGTGGTGAAACATGGCATTACAACAACAAACACTTTTTATATCTTAGTGTTGGTTTATTATAGTTACGTATTAGTTTTCTCAAAAAATCTTTAAATATATCCGTACTTTGAATCTAAACAGTGCCTCAGATGTGTTATTCTGAAAACGCCAGAGGCTGCTTGTTATGTTGCTTTGATGATCACACCTCCATCATGAAATGACATATGCTGAAATTAACTGATGGGTGTCCTTCAATTATGTCCTCAAGTATTTCTTTATTATTTTTAGAGCATGCAGTAAATCTGAGTTTTCTGGACAGAATCCATCTGCATCTGTATTCATGCATGAAAATCATTGTGGAGGTCAAATTTATACCTAAATATTCAACTAGACTGCCAGGTATTTACCAGAGGTTTTTAATTTTTTGTTGCAGGTCTGAAAAATGTCCAGTTGTAAAATGAAACAGACGTAAAATTACATTTACTCAGTATGAGGGCTGCAAAACTGTTTAATATAAGAATTTTTATTAATTAATTTTTCCGTTCTTCTTTTGACATCTAGCTTTTTATTAGTATTAGTGGGTGCTTATCAAATTATACAGCTCGACATAACTTCCCATGATAAGAGATAATTGCTTTCTTTACAAGCTTTACTGAACTTTTTTCAACTTGATCAAATCTTTTTTTTTTCCTTTTAATTTTATCTTTATTGATTCTCAGGAAAGCATCATTTACCTGAACTTAGGTCTCTAAATCACAGGATTAACTGTAACATTTGAAGTAAGATAGACAAGTAGATCATTGCATATAACAGTTAAAGCAAGAATGCGACTTCACTTCCCTGAAAAAGATTATAAGGCAAGGTATGAAGAGAGTGTGACAGAAGAAACCAAAGAAGAGAGAAGAGTTAAGTTAGAAATGTAAAGCACAAACCACAAAAAAATAGATTACATAAACAAAAAACATAGTATAAAATAATTATAAAGTATTGCTGTAATAGAAGAGTGGATTGTCAAGAAGATTTAATAACATTTTGTCTCTAAAAATTAAATCGGATCTTTTAAGTTTAACAAAGTCTACCCTAATCTGCCACCACTGATGAAATTGTTCAGTCTTGTGATTAAGAGGCTGTTATTTTTTCCATTTTATACATGTCAAATGTCAAATGTTATGTCGATCCAGTCATCTAAAGTTGGTTTATCTTGTGATCACCATTTTCTTCTAATGTTTTTCTTACTTGCTATTAATAAAATAGTCATAAAATATTTCTTTCTTTTTGAAGCTTCTTGAGGAATTATGCCAAAATACATAAGCTTGATCTCAAAAGGAATGTTCTGCTTGAAACATGTGTTTTAAGGAACAATTTATCTCTTTCCAGTAATCTTTTATGATTGGGCGGTCCCAGAAGACATGATAATGGTTTGCGTTTTGTTTTCTGCATTTTCTCCAACATACAGGAGGATTTCCATCATAGTAGCATTTCTGAGCAGGTGTGATAAAGAATCTTACCAGATTTTTCAATCCAAATTCTTGCCACTGTAGAGATTTTTTATATGTCCATTGGTATCTCCATCTTATTGTCCATTCCTCCTCTGTTATTGTTAATTTGCCCTCTCTATCTCATCTTGCCTTGATGTGTAGGGTTTGAATTGTTTTTTAGAACTATTAGATTTTTATACATAAGTGAAATAATTTTCCCTTTAATTTTTGATTTATAGGCATTTATAAAAATTTCCATTAGGTTTATATTCTCGTCAGTAATTGGCCTAATTTTTGAGTTAACAAAATTTCTTATTTGTAAATATTGATAAATGTCCTGTTTGTCCAAAGAATATTTTCTCTTGAGTGTTTCAAAATCACTTAAGATCTTGTTGTTCATTATTGTGCACAGAGCAGTGATTCCCTTGGATGTCCAAATCTTATACATATAACAGTTGCAATGCTAAATATAGGCAGCATCTAAAAGCAGAATGTACCAACTTGCAGAGTATCAAATGCTACTTTTAATTATTTGACCACCAAACCTTATAGATGTTTGTGGTTCACATTTCTTGGATGTACTAACCTCTACTGCTGTGGCTCCAAAGGCACAGACATCCTCCCTCCCCAGGGAATTTATAACACCACCTTCATAATCTAAGAATGTAAACATTTCTTTCTGTTTTTTTTTTTTTTTAACAGTGTCCTGTTTGACGATGTGGCAATAAGAATAAATGTCTTGGTGCCAAACAGAGCCCAACAGATTTTGTTATCACAAGTGGAGCAGTAGGGCTATCGCCACAGTGTTCCACTTGTTTTATAAACTGCTTTATTATAATGATACAGGGTGATTTAAATATTATATGGACATGGCAATAAAAGTAGAACAGGAAAGATAGAACAGAAAAAAGGAGAAAAGATGAAAGAGACAGGAGATAAAAGGGAGACAATGATAAAAACAACTTCAGTCTGCTTCACCACCTTCAAAGAGATGCAAAAAGAACAGCACAACCTACTTATATGGTACGAGACATGCAGCAAAGTAACACCTAGATACTATCGCCAAAGCGTAAGTAGCATTATTTAATCTGACATGTATTCTGTGTGAAAATCAATGTCTAAGTGCCTGGAACCAAGTACCTGTAGTTGTTTGTGATTGTTTTTCTATTTTTAAAACCTAAATGAACCTAAATGCAAGAATGTGTTATTGTAATAATAAAGAAATCCATTGTGTTTCACTTTCATTTTAGCTTTTCAAATCCCAAAACAAAAAAACAAGGCTGTTGTTTTAATTTATAGTGATAGCAGTGTTGTTCCAGAAATATGTTTGAGCTACAATGGCAGCTTAAAATTAATCAGAAATTATTTTTAAGTAAAAAAAAAAAAAAACGGTGGACATAGGGTCAGGAAACAATTGGAAAAATAAATAAAAACAATGTTTTTGGGTTATTATAACAAAAATGATTTGGAGTTCAAAGATTTAAAAATGTTAAAAATATAATGGCGTACATAGAGTTTAAAAAAATCCTTGCCCATTCTAGGTAATACAGTCCGCAGTGCTGAGCAGTTTTGGTTAGACAGTCACATTCTTGTCGCTTCAGCTGGAAAGCAGCAGAAATTTCTGAGGCTGGCTGCACTCAACGCTGTTCTGCATTGATTACAGAACCTTTTCAAACTGGAAAACCCCACTGTGAAATCAGCAATGCTTTGCGTCGTCATGGAGCTGCACATTACTCCATTCTCTCAGGGTTCAGCTTTGAGCACAACTCAGGAAGAAGCTGCCTGTCATAATGTTTATAATGTTTCATGTATGCTTTTTAATTTAAAGTCTAGATACCAAAGTCAGGACAGGAAATGCAAAGTGGTTGCCTGGGAAATGACAGCTTGCAATCAGAAAGGGATTTTGTTCATTTTAGAAATGAGATTTGATTTATATTATAAACTTTTTGTCAAAAAAAATTCTTAAAAAAGACAAACATGTCAATAATCAAATGTTTGCCATATTGGTGCTGATTAAAAAAACAACACCTCAGACCATAATTTCTGGTTCAGCAAAAAAAAATGGTCAGAAATGGTATAGAAAGATATGAAGCGTGTCCTAAAGTTACCATCAAAGTAAGAAATAAGATGTTTTTAGAATTTTTTCTTTTTCTATTTTTTTTCTGATTAGATTTTAAGGAAAAAAAAAACAAAAAACAAAATAACCAGCACTTTATTCCGTTTTTATTTAATTTTGAAACAGAACAAAACAAGAATGAACCACACACTGATTCTGGTCACTAGAAAGTAGATTTCAGGTAGATTCCTGTTGTTTTCTTTAACATGTGAGGTCTTTATGTCCATCTTTCAACCAGTCTAGGGAAAGATCAAAGTTCCTCTCTAATAAAGGTATAAACCTTTTGGTTAGCTCTAACATGTTTTGCACATTCTTGAGCTGTCAAATCATTACCAACAGCTAACCTGAAGTCAGCTTAATGAAGACGGAAGTTGCAAAGACGTTTGTGTAAGTGTCAAGCTAAATCACATTAACTAAAAGGTGAAGGAAGAACGAGACGATACAGCAGAGAGATGATGAGAAAGTGATGAAATGCTTGTAAAGAAATGAACCCAGCTAATGCAACAGAGCCCCTCTCAGGCATTTATCCTTATGGGTGGGTGGTTGTTTCTCTGACAGCGGGGCCAGAAGGGTTGCTGCAGCACATTTTTATGCTCTCATCTCAGATTCTCTGGTGCATAATACAGAACCCCAGCCCACTGATTGGGCTGGCCTGAACCTCCCATCACAATTACTTCGACACCGGCGACTGCAAAGTGTCACTGTGCTTCATATGAAGCATCAGTCTGTGGTCTGCTCATCCCTTGCGTGGGAGCAAAGCGGGCATTGACTTCCAGAATAGGACACAAAAGCACAACTGCATAGGAAAAACAAACTGAGGCTTATTTGTGAAAATTGAAGATTATTACATAAATATTTGAGAAACTATATTGTCGTGGCTACCGTAAAATGTCACAGATATTCTAATTTGTAGGTCGAGAAAGTTGATGTGGGAACTGCTTGTTATTCACAGCATTATTGAGTGGGAGGAGAGTTTCAGAGCACTTTATGTTGATTGTAATAAAACTGAACCAGACAAAGGAAAAATAAAAACAGAAGCATTAACTCATTGTGTCCCCCTAATGTAGGTCTAGTTGACATTTCTCTCAGCACCTGCTTGGTTTGCAGCTTTGTTTAATGTGGATGCTCTATTTGGAGAGCATCAGTGGTTTCTACATAAACAGTTTGTTAAAAGTAAACAAGTAAACCTGATTACTTGCTTTTGTTAATCTCCAGGCTTTAGTAGGACGGCAGTCAATAATTTGAACCCATAACAGTTTTAGGAGGGAGTTTTTAGGAATATCTGATTTATTTTTTTATCAGAACTGCATTAATGAGGTCAGATACTGATTCTGGATGATAAGACCTCGTTTAGGAACGGATGCATTCTTTAACTGTAGCCAAAAGTGCCATATACTGGGTTGTGGCCAGGACTCTGTGCAGGGCAGTCATGTTTTTCTACACAGAATCAGGAGAAAGATATTTACAAACCATGACCAGAGAGTTTGGAACATAAAATACTCCGCAATGACATCATGTTGAATGATTTAAGAACTAATTTTTGGCAGGTGAAAAGCTTTTTTTCCCCACTGCTGTCCAACAAGACTCTATCCTAACCCCCCTTCTTGTTCTATATAATTAATTTAAGGTAACACTATTGTACGTGGTCATTTTGATTTTCAAGGTGGACATATTGCTGTATATTATCCAAACAACACAATAGAAAAGTACTTTTGAAAAACTACAACCAGCTGTGGATGTCCAATCTATGATCTACAACTTGTTTTAAAACAAATCGAAAGTAATGTTGGTTCTAATACCAAGACTATATCTAAACCACGGTTGATCTAAATTTGACATCATATTTAAGTATATTTTACTTCTCCTTTATTTCCTTTTATTGTATTAAACTTTCAGACGACTATTCTTTGCCCTCAGATGTTAATTTTATGACCTTCATAAAAAGTTTGTAGTAATAATGAAAACAAATCCTTCAGGGTTTCGATCCCTCCAACTGTAATTAATGGCACAAAGACTTAAAGTTGAAGGACAATGATGTATTTTAATTTTGCTTTTACATTTGTAGTTTTATAATTGGGAATGTTTCTGTGCTGCTGCTGATTCTTGACCGGGTCTCTTTTAAGTGGTTTTTAATCTTATCATCATCCACCTAAGTTAAAGGTAATGATAAAAATGAGTTAAATCTAAAATGCTGCCTTGTCAAGGGCAGGATAAAGCTGTTTCTCAATGAAAACCCATTCTGGGAAATCTCTTTTCCATTCTTGAGCTAATCTGAATGTCACATGAAGTTTAGGGGTCTATCCATCCACTAATTTTGCTCTGCGACCTTTCGCTCTCTTTCCGTCCTTTCCACATTGTTTAATGACACTGACCGTATAAGTTGAATATCTAGTAGTGTGAACATTATTATCATCCTTCTATTACACTGAAAGCCAACCTCTAAATGCCCAGAATCGACCAGCAGTTTAAAAGATCTGGCACTGAAATGCCATTGAGCCGGGGTTTATTTAGATGGTGAAAGATTAGAGTTCGCTGCAAACTGGGCAGCCAGAGGACTTTAGCTGATCCATAGAGAGGGTACTATTAAAGGTTCATTTCAGTGTTGTTTGCATGGTTATAACATTTTGAGAACCCCAAATGTCCAAATAAAAATGTCACAATTAAAAGATAAAGTCCATCTCTATCTTAGTGCTAAAACAATACATGTGTGGTGTAAACCTATTGTTTTGCTTGTTCTTAAACTTTTAGCTGAGAGAAAACCTGTAGTGACATGTTTGTGTTTATTTTATAACTTTAATTTTAACAGACACTGGAAATACAGTGTTAGTTTTTTATGTGGCACCGGGTATTTTACCTCTCTGGAGTATTGGTACCAACTTTAGTTAAAGTTAGATGCGTCTGTTTTGGAGTGATGTGGGCCAGAGTCTTTTTTTTTGTCTTCATGAATCACACTAATATGACAGTTTATTTAGTTTTTTTTCAAACTTGAAAACGTTCCAATCTTTTTCTAATGATGAATGCTGAAAAGGTTTTTCCCTCAAGCAGAAACAACAGAGAAGCAGAATGTAGGTCTGCTCATTGTTTTCACTCTTTTGAGTAACATTTGGAAACGACTACTGAGCATATACAACTTTAATATGTTTTTACAGTGATTATCATTCAAATTAGGGATATGATTGGGATTTAAAACTTTATTTTCTGTTTTCAGACTAATGATGCAGTGGGAAATAACTGGAATTGGCTCTACTTCATTCCTCTCATCATCATCGGCTCTTTTTTCATGCTCAACCTGGTGCTTGGTGTCCTGTCGGGGTAAGTTCACTTAGAAATGATGTGTATTCTCATCTTTTTTCAGATGAAATCAATGTAATCTTTTCAGGGTTGTTAAAACATCCTCTTTTAAGCTGGACCTTGCACTCTTTAAATTGCAGATCACTGTTAAAAGTGATTGAATAAGATATTTATAATTATATTGCTCCTAAACTCCTTCACTTTTATTGGAGCATAAAAATAAAGCATGCTATGAGAATAAATAGATCGGTACCATGAGGTAAATTTTAGAAAGTAGTTAACCAAAAGGTTTTTGAAAACTAAACCTGGAAGTCTGGGAAAGCAGGAAATTCCTTTTGAGACAAAGTACAAGTTTGAAGAAAAGTGCAGGTAAGTATTATAACATTGAAGAAATGATCAGTGAGTAAAGAATTGGTACTGAATAGCATCCTATAACTTCCAGTGAGTAAGTCTTCTTAATAAACTATGGTGTAACTTCTATGATGGTTATGGTAAATAAACCCTTTAAGTTCCAGAAATGATGAGACAGAAATCTTTAAGTTTATCAAAGATTTCAACAGTTACTTTAAGAAAAGGAAACCTGTTACTTTTGGCAAAATACCCTGCAAACTCTGATTAAAAGGAATAATTCTGTTTTCTCCAAAAATATGACTTGAAAAAATTCAAGAAACCTTTAGAAAGCAATCTTTAGCTTTAAATAAATATTTTTTAGGTTCTGAAAAGGACTACATAATACTAAAAGTAAAATAAGTTTCTATAAAGTAAACTGTAACGTTATAGTAAGTAGTCTGTGAATTATGGGAAATTAATCTGTAGGCTTCAGAAAATAAAGCCTAAATGTTCTAAGAAAAGAACGTAGGATCTTGGAAAGTATTGTGTGTGATTTGGAAAATCAAAAGTAACCTTGAAATACCAGAAAAGAACAAGTCAAGCTTGTAGAAAGTATCTCTTTTGGTGTAGGATGATCCACAAAAAACATCACAAATTATTATTTTATTCAAAAAATATTAGTTGTAGGTTCTGAGAAATTCTACTGAGAGCTTTGAAAAAGGGACTAGTAAGAGTAATGTTTAATTTCAAGAAGATAAACTTAAGGTCCAGGATAGCAGGTCAGTATTTGAAGTTTGGAAAGTTCCTTGAAAGTTTTGTTTCAGGAAAGCGGCCTGCAGGTTTGGGTTAAATAATCTGTTTACATTCATATTAAGTTCCAGTTAGTAATCTGTTGAATCCAGAAAGCCACTGCTGAAGAGTAAGAATGCTATTATCTACACTGCACACTATTGGCTATTCTCATGGATGTTTGGTTAACTTTAGAAGATATTTTATAGTGCATTTAAAATATTAAACAGTAAACATTGACAATTTAGTGTGTGGTTCTGGGAAAAGGCAGTAAATACAAGCTGGGGCTTCATTAGTGAAAATATAGTTGGTGGATTATGTTGAAATAAATGTAACATTTTATTTTGTGTATCATGCATTGACATTGTGGTATTAAATGCCATGTCGGTACTGTCCATTGAAATGGGTTAATATTAGAACACTTCAGATAAATTATATTACAATTACACCACATGCAAAGAAATAGCAGAATTTAAAATCGGCACAATTACTCAGGCTATGGCCATGTAATGACCACTTTAGCAAAATATGATCCAGCTATGAGGCATAACTAACTGGAGAGTTAATTTTACTGATTAATCTTTTCATCTTTTTATCCTTTAATTGATTTTTCCTGTAAAACTTCTAGTGTCATGATTAAAATCTCCTGCTTTAATCCTCTCACTTGTCAGTGTCTCTGGATTTGACTGATCCCTTGTTTGTCAATATTATTGAGTATGGAGTCACAAAGACCCTCTTCTTAGCAATGCCACCCTGTGTGGCTTTTTCTCGTTAGAAAAATATATCCTATATACCTTTGTCTAGAGTTGAAAATAAACAAATAACTGATCTTTTATGAGAATTTTCTTGGGCCACCTCATCTCATTTTAACGGCAAATTTCAAATAGAAATTAAGACAGAAAAAACATCATGATAAAAAAATAAATGGTAGTGTTTTTTTTTAAACAGTCTGTTCTGTTTGTCAGAGAATTTGCCAAAGAGCGAGAACGAGTGGAGAAGAGGCAGGAGTTCCTAAAGCTTCGCCGACAGCAGCAGATCGAGAGGGAGCTCACTGGATACCTTGAGTGGATCTGCAAAGCAGGTTAGACTAGAAACAAAAATGGAGTGGGTGTTTTTGTGTCAATATTTGGAGAAAAATGGAGAAACTTTTACAAATAAATATTCTGCTGCAGAGGAGGTGTTGCTTGAAGAAGAGGATGAGATTGCTGATGAGAAATCCCCGCTGGATGGTGCATGGTACAAAAGGAAACAAAACCTTTCAGGTAAAGGCTAAGCCTCTGCAACCTGGGTTCAAACATTGTGCATAAACAGTATCCAAGCACCGCATTCTGACTTCTTCCATGCAATTTATTCCACTGTTAGAGAAATGGGAATATACTTATAGGAAATAGCCACTTTTGTTTGGTAAAATATTTTTTTATGGTTTCAGAACTAAACAATGAAAGCAAAAAATTTGTTTATGTAAAGCAAAGCAATCAAATAATACATTTACAAAAGAAAACCATTTGCTAATTACATGAATAATCCAGGTTTTGTTGGCAGTGAAAGCTGTTTCTGCTTGGAACTGTTGCGGTTTTTCTTAGTTTTCCTGGCAGGTCATTCAAGCATCACAACATTGAAAGAGGAAATTAAATTGTTTGCAGAAATATTCTCCAGCTTTCTTCTACTAACTCTTCGGTTTTAGCTATATTACCTTAAAAGCTTTATCTTACTTGGTGCTGCCTTTTCCATAATTATATCAATTTCCTCAGTGCCAAAATATAAATATATATGTTTTTGTTAATTTGTTAATTTCACTGTATGTCTGAACATTTATTTGAAAAGATTAAAGTTGCTATTTTCCTTCAGTTTTCTCTCCTCACATTCTGGTTCTGACAGTTTGTTGTGAAGGTTGGGGAATTAGGAAGATTTACAGCCATACTCTGACTGGATTTGCTTTAATAAAATCCCAGTACCATGCTCATCAGCACTCACTAACACACCATCATGCTATTGCCATAAAACAGACAAACGCTCAACACACATCCACACCCTATGTCTCCAGTAAAGTGACAGAACCCGGCAATACTGTGTTACCAATTAGTCACAAATGCAGAATTAAAACGTCTGAATCCTCAGCTGTAGAAATACCACTCTGATGTTGTTGGTGCGGAAAATACAAATACCATTTCCTTCAGATAAATGACAGGTATGAGTAATGGAATAAAGTGTCAGTCATAGTCAGGGATTTATGAAGGCAGTAATACTGGTGGCATATGAGTCATTGCTGACTGAAATAATGGTAAATACTAATCACTTCCTCAACATGTGGTACAATTACATGCAGATGATTGTGCAAATTCAGCAATTTACAATCTTCTAGGGACTCTTAGGAAAGCCAGTAGCTATGTTCACTATGAAAAAGTTGGTATAATTAACTACTATTGCTGACATCAAGTGCTGCAATGTTTATGTTAACCTGTTGATATACACTCACCAGCCACTTTATTAGGTACACCTTGCTAGTACCGGGTTGGACTCCCTGTTTCCTTCAGAACTGCCAATCTTTTGTGGCATAGACTCAACGAGATACTGGAAACATTACTCATACAGGGACTGACAATATTCAGGTAAACACAATGCTCATTTGGTAATAAGGGGCTCAAAGTGTGCCAAGTGGGCCTACACCGCTACAAGTCTGAGGCCTAAAGCCTGATGCTGACTTCTTGCTACTGCTGACATTGATGCATTTCTAACTATGCTACAGTACAACTCATGATTGCATCTTACTGCTAACCACTGTTGCTAACATCAAGACTTTGTCACTATATCTATCGACTTTCAAAGCCCCAATATGAACTTTTTAAAAAAAAAGCAACTCATGAAAAATGTTGCGACTATTTTCTATGTTTTTGGTGATTTCTGGTGACAGCATCAAAAAAGCACCGATTGCTCTGGATTTACTGTCTGCAGGGAGTAGTGATAGCTGCTGCTCCTCCAAAGCACTCTAACTGGCTTCCTACAAATGAGTGTTGCATGTATTTACCCGATCTATACCGGAAGTACTTCTTTCTATCCTTAAATTACAAAAGCACATTCAGAGAGCGGAGACTTCCACCAAGCAGCATGTTTATTTGTTTGTTAGCAACTTTACATAAAAAGTTATGGACGGATTTCGCTTTGTTTTTTTCCATTTGAACTTTGAATGTTTGCTGTTGCCTTTTTATTGCTAGCTCCCTGTAGCTAAGTTTGCTGCAATTCTGTTTAGCATTCTTTAACAAGCTTTTACATAAGAACAGACAACAAGAGGCCACTGCATTTCCATAACACAATACAGAGAAATCTTTTTGTGTTTCTCTCCTGCTTTGTGACACTGCTTTGATGAACACTTTTATAAACACACTGTTCTTTGGTTAGGAATACTAGATTTCCCGCTTTAATGACTATACCTCCATTTTTTATTTATTGGTGCACAAAAAAAATGAAAAGAAGATATTTTTGAAAAGACATTAGATCTCCTTCCTTTATTTTGTTGTCAACAAGTGTCTATTGACATAACCATCATTTTTAGTAAAATATAATGTATTTCTCTTTGAATCTTAAATCTACAGGGAAGTGAACAGAACCTCATTCTAAATTCTGCAACAGAAATGTGTTTGAATACAAGAGCTGTTATTTTGCTTTAATTTATATTTTATAAAATCATAGGTAATCTGTTCATGCGTTGTGAGGTATAAAATCGACAGAAACATAAAATGAGTTTTAGCTTCTAAATGCTAGCCCTCTTCTTATGAGCTGTGCTTTTTTGCAGTTTTGAAACGAGGCAAAATCAAGAAGGGCAAAAATGACCTGATTAGTGCCGAGGAAGGCGAGGATCCCTTTGCTGATATGTCTTCTGTTGGTAAGACTTGCATCTTTTTTTTACAGTTCATTAGGAGGGGGTCATCTGACACCATGTTAACAGCTTCTACATAAAAAGAGGTCATGAGAACAAGTTTTCTACAATCTCCCCGGGCACTAAATCCTTGACCTTTATTTATCAGATTGGTAGGTTGTGCTACCTCTCCAAAATAAACTGTAAGGCTAAATATCTTACAGAATTTCAGAATATTTTCCGCTCAATATGTTGAGAAGTGATGACGCAGCCTGTTCTCAATCCCTTTAGTTGTATTTGACGACAGTTTACTGCTAAAAAGGCCATAAGGTCATTTTCTTTTCCTTGGATGTTTTTGTAAGTCCTGATAAAAACTTTTAAAGGAGTCGTTATCCAGTTCATTTTAAAAATACTTTATTGATCACATGTATTGGTTTTAGGGCTGCACCTGTTGATTATTTTAGTAATCAATTCATCAATTATTGTTAATTTGTTTTGTAAATAAACCAAAACCATGCCAGTTTCACAATCTGGATCGTCTAGCAGGTTTTAACTAAGGCTCAATACCAACACAAACCTTTTAACATGAAAACGTCTGATTTCTGCTTAATGAAACCTTTAATATCTAAACTTAATGATTTAAATATAATGTATTTCTAATGATTTTATCTCTTACTTGATGGTACAACGTACCGTAACATTGTTTAGGTCTCCACATACAGAGACATTTGACTATTGCTAGCAGATAATAACCACTGTGTTTTTTCTCTCATTGTACTTGTTACTCTGACAATAAACAGATATTCTATTCTCTTCTATTGGCTGAAATTCTCACACAACGGTAGTTTTTGTAGTCCCAAGTTTATTACACTGCTGATAACTTTTTCATTGACAGGAGCTTGGTTTGTTGTCTATTTTAATTCCCTTTAAACACAGTTAAAGATGCTAAATAACAGTCTTCATTGGCATCACCTTCTTCTAGAGGTTTTTCCACAGAAGACATTCTAATTATTGGCAATAATTGGTGATTCTTATTTTTGCAAAATGGAAATAACCTTTAATTAACCTGAAACATCTGCACAATACTGTATAATATCACAGCGCAAACCGTACATCTAGGCGATTAAAAATTTTTTATCAGGCTACCGATGTGTTTCTCTTTAGAGGAGAAATGGGATAATTAACTTTTCTAATTATACTGCTGAATTAAATTGCGAGAGAATTGCCTTAAGCTTTTAATGGTATATGTTTTTTTCTACAATATTATTTTTAAATGTTTTTTTTTCCTTGGAAACATTAATGTTCTTACCTAATAGTTTGTTGTCTTCAGTTTAAACACCTAGAAACCCTCTCTCTCGCTGATTTTTTTCCATAAAAAGTTATCCAGAGAGAATACGTTTCTGACTTTCTTATCATTTAATAAGCTTCTGCAAACCAACAACTACAAGAGTTTAAAACGTGAAAACTTCTGAAGGTATTTCTTTTTTTATCAGATTTTTCCAGATTAAAAAACTGATTCCTATTCTAAACAGAATGCAAGAATGCTTAAAAGAAATGTAACTATTAACTGCCAGAGGTATGTATGAGGATTTAAGTAACAAAAAGGCTTAAAATACAACATGTAAAGTTAAAGTTGGAAAGAAAATGCATTTTTTAACGATGAACCACTGCAAATATTCAAGTTATTTATAATCTTTTTCCCCTGTGATTATTTCAGTTCCCCCTGGCTCTCCTTTTGGGCGAGCCAGTGTGAAAAGTGGTGGGAAGATGGACAGCTCAACTTACTTCCGGCGTAAAGAGAAAAGGTTCCGCTTCTTCATTCGGCGTATGGTGAAAGCTCAAAGTTTCTACTGGATTGTCCTGTGCTTGGTGGGCCTGAACACTTTATGTGTGGCCATCGTACATTACGACCAACCTGAGTGGCTGACCAGAGCTCTCTGTGAGTAATCTCTAGATTTAAACAAATTAATCCAGATACTCATGAACACTTTAAATAAAACTTGTCATTAAAATCTCACAACCAGACACAGCAGAATTGGTTTTTCTGGGCTTATTTCTAACGGAGATGACTTTGAAGATGTACGGCCTTGGAGCAAGAAATTACTTCCACTCATCCTTTAACTGTTTTGATTTTGGGGTAAGTTGTTTTTGGCTGTAATAAAAGTGCCTTTTTTATGATATAACCTGATTTGTTCAATTATTTTAAATGGCTTCTGTTAATTACAATTGGCAATAGAACAGCTTCATCTTTAAACGTATTAGCAAATATTAAATGGCACATTTTTGTGCAGTTTCACATGCACACAATGTCTAAACAGTCAAAGACAGGAAGGGATTGGTCTAATTTCAGAACAATTTGTTAGACCAGAGCCAGAGGACTGAGGGCATGAGCATCAGTTTTAAGTTAATCTCGTTCATGTTTCTAATAAATAAATTCATGTTCATAATTTATCACCTAAACCTTTTTTAACAAATTAATTCACAATAAGATAAATATAGTAACTATAAAATTGTAAATATTATAATAATAAATATAGAGCGTGACCGTTTGCTCTGGCTTGTCCTTGTTGCACGAGTACAGGGTTGGAATCCAGCGTCTTTTGCTTAATGTCTCTCTCTAAGCTCCCATAAAGTCTTTCTGCTGTCAATAAACTTGGCTTGTGCCAAAAAAACTATTTCTCTTAGTAGACTGTAGCCTATCCGGCTCTACAAAATAACAATAGAATAACGATGCAGTCAGAAGTCGACCCATTTTCTACTTTTTTGCTTGATAGCCGAGGTTCATAGTCACTGAAAAAGCCATCAGGTGGATGGGATTTTGTTATGGATTATTATTCTTTTGCCTTTTCAAAAACACTTGATGTTAAAAATTTATTTCTGGATTAAACTCAAAAGTTTTTCAGCACACAGGAACTTTGGATTTTGAAGGATTATGTGAACAACCTAATTCCCAACACTGGTTATGAGACAGAACCTGACAGTCAGTCAAAGTAGTGACTCAGGGTAAGCAGGATGTTATGGAGATGCTATGGACAACATTAACCAACATTTTCCACATTGTGGATTTTGGTAAGCCTGGCTTACTGTACTATGTAACCATTTTGTTATGCTCTACGCTGATTTCTCCAGTTAATGTAAATTCATACATATCAATTGGTTTCAGATTCAATGTTAGATTGTTGAATTACACATGTGAAAAAAAATGTTGGAAACCCTTATTTACTGAAAGAAAAACCCACAATGGTCACAGAAGTAACTAGAATATGACAAAAGTAATCTCTGAAAAGGAACAAATGAAAGCCAGACATAACTTTTCAACCATGCTTCAACATAGTGATTTTAAAAAAAAGAAATGTATTAAATAGTATGAGGACAAAAATGATGGTACCCACCGTTACAAATAATGTACCCGAAGGGACATGTTAAATTAAGGTGTGTCCACTGATTAGCATCATCAATCTAGTACAATCTGGGCCTATATATAGGCTGACAGGTACCACACTCAACATGAATGAGAAGCAGCAAAGGAAAGTGCTTTCTCAGTTTAGAAATAAAATTATAGACAAGGCAAAGGCTATAAGACTTTCTCCAAGCATGTTCCTGTGAATGACGTTGTACATATTATTCAGAAATTTAAGATCCATGAGGCTGTAGACAACCATCACATCATCCATCCTTGTTTGAGCCAAAGTGGACCTAATGGGAGATGACCATGGAGGACTAGGTGAAAACAAGTCATTAAAAAGCCAAACTGGAATTTGCTAAACTACATGTTGATAAGCCGCAATTCTTCAGGAAGAATTGTCCAGGCACATCAACTCTATGTTCACAAATGGAAAAACAAAACATCTTGGTGGAGAAAAACACTTTGTCTAAGTTTAGGTCATCTTTGGTAATGATTTTAGGGAATACTGATGTATCCATCTGACTGCTTAACAGAACATATTGGGGTAATCTTTAGGAAAGTACTGAGAATATTTTGAGTTATACCAAATTATACCAAGGCTGATTAAAACTGGATCATCAGTGCCTTATCTTCCATCTCTTTTTACCACCTTAACTGGTACTGGAAAACGATAGGGATATAAGCTTTAAAAATAAATTTTGCTGACTTCATTTGGTTGATAAGTCTTTTTTAGTGACAATAAAACACTAAAAATAGAGAAAAAAAGTTTAAAATAACACCTGTGAACTTTAATGTTTTTTTTTTTACAATGAATACTTTTTTGTTACATATTTTTAAAAAAAATGGGTTTAAGATGTTTAAATAAAAAAACTGTAAACTGTGGAAAAGGAGCAAAAAAGTTTGGAATGAAAAGATTAGATATTAAATGATTAAACTTTAGAAGTTACATTTAGAAGAGCTCCTTTTAAGTCTACAGAGTATATTTTTACTCAATTTCTCACTGTTGGTTAATTTAGGCCTCCCTTGTCATCAATGCTGTAAAAACATCAGCTAAATGTCTCCTCTGTTCTTTTGTTTTAGGTTATTGTAGGGAGTATTTTTGAGGTCATCTGGGACATGATTAAACCGGGAGCATCATTTGGAATCAGTGTGCTGAGGGCCTTAAGACTCCTTAGGATTTTTAAAGTCACCAAGTAAGTTTGTTTCCAGTGATTTACTGTCAACAAAATGTCTCCTCAACAAACAGTTAGTTCTTTCATCATTGGCATATGGCAGCTGAAGATTCTGTTGGTTTTGGATTTATTTCAAGATTAAATTCAGGAACTTTTTTTTTCCTCCTAAGTATTAAAAACATAAAATAAAATATTTTAAAATACTGACCTTTTAAGAATTTTTTTATCTGTTGTTTCTGGGTGTTTTTTTTTTTTAGAAAGTGATTATTGCTTGTTGTAGTATTTATAGTCACAGTGTTTTCTCCCTGTGTTCCTTCGCTCGCAGATACTGGAACTCGTTAAGAAATCTGGTCGTTTCCCTCCTCAACTCCATGAAGTCCATCATCAGCTTGCTCTTCCTCCTCTTCCTCTTCATTGTGGTTTTCGCTTTACTCGGCATGCAGCTCTTTGGTGGACAGTGAGTAATATTTACGATAGGTCATCATCTTCACAAACCCTCTTTCACTCATCTGCAAATGCACAAATCTCCAGTGACAACCATCAGATATTCTCCTGTACCCAGCAGCCCTCCTTCCTTTATGACCGCCATGGCGGCGGAGGTGACAGCCAAGTCGACTCAGCAGGGAGCTGCATGAGCAGCAGCAGCACAGACTGCAGCCCTTTGAATATCACTCCCAGCAGGAGCTCCATGTCTTCTAATGACATGAACACCTCCTGATCCTGAGCTGGCAGCGGATAATCAAAGACCTGGCATCTGGCCCACGTTTTGAATCAATTTACACATAAAGCTTTTATACAACAGCCCACATCACTGCTGTGACATTGTGATGTTAAGATGTCATAGTTTATAGAACAGCTTCCAACTTTCTGTTGTCACTGCAAGTATTTCAGTACTTATTGATCGGTGTTCAGGAACAACTGTCCAGATGTGTGTAAAATTATATTTGTTGAGCCAAAGTGTGTGGTGAGGGTGAACAGATGACATACATTCTTTAAGTAGTTCTTTTTCTAGTACCTTAAAAAAGTATTCATACTTATAGTTTGTCATTTTCAAATTATGTCCTTTGCTAAATTTCTAATGGGATTATTTTTTGACAGACCAACACAATGATTCAGCTTTGTAAAATACATTGAGAGAATTTTACTTATAGAAAGTTTGTAAACGGTGTGCAAATTATATACATTAAGCTTACAGAACTCAACTGATGTCATGAGTCGACTTAATAGTGACTTAACTCATTTTGAGTCGACTTAATAGTGACAAAAAGCCAATTTAGTCATCTTTCAACCTCATCTGCTTGCAGAGAGCATCCAATCTACTTCCTATATTTCCTTACTAGATTCAGATATTAATAAGCTATGGTTCGTGAATGGTCCATTCGATTGAACCAAACATTTGTGTAAGCGACTTAAATCTAATCACTTTCCTCAACTGATACTGTTACTTTTTCAGTTTATATAAATCAGCACAAGCCGATCAGGAGGGAACCTTCAAATTCCATGACTCACTAGGGCATCTGTTACTCAGAGCTAATGGCTAGAGTTAGCCTGGAAAACCTCTGAGATAATGGCTAAAGTTTACCTAGAGTATCTCAGTGATAAGAGCTAAAGTTAGCCTTGAATACCTCAGAGCTAAGGGCCAAAATTAGCCTGGAATACCTCCAATCTAACAGCTAAAGCTAACAACCAAAATTAGCTTTGCCAAGCTAACCTATTAAACACAGACAAATGCTGCAGAGGTCTGATTCATCAAGTAGTGATGACTGAAAATGGCCTTGTATCTTTTTAGGCTCTTTCTATTTTCTACCATACTATGATATTTAATTTAGGTAATTTTCTTGCTTTGGTTTAGTTGAATAAAGATTATCCACTGCATTAATTTGTGCTCACATGCATAGATGTTCTTTCTATTTTACATTGTTATTTCTGATGGTCCACAGAATCTCTGTCTATTGTCTGTCGTTGTACCAATGCTTCCTTTATGGCCCCAATGACCACAGATATTTTGCCTGTCAGTTTTGTACCTGACTTTTAAAAATACAAAATAAAACTGTGGTCACAGTGTTGCGAACTCAGCAACTTTTTTGCTAAATTTAGCAAGTTTTCAGACTCCCCTAGTGACAAATTTTTTCAAAACAGCGACGAGCGACAAATCTAGCGACTTTTTAAGGGGCTGTTGGAGACATTTGGTGACTGACATGAAGTCACGTATCACCAGCTCTTTGTTAGAAGCAGCGTGTGCTGCTGCGAGACCCTCCCCATCCCACAGCACTCACAGGCTGCCCAGACCTCACAGCTACTGTCGGAGCAGTAGACTAGACCTGCACTCCCCAGCATCTAGACTGCAAATTAATTGCTCATGCGTGAAGTCGGCGCCACTGGTTGGCTCTCACTCAACGTTGTTCTCGCTACCTTCCTGCATGCTAGCACATTGCAATACAACAAATTATGGAAATTAGGCAATGACATCATCTAGTGACTTTTAACGACTTTTGGGACAGCCAATAGCTACTTTTTTTTTTTTACAGAGGAGTTGGCAACACAGGTTGAGTTTCAGATTTGGGAAATTGCTTTGCAAGTGGTAAATGTTTATGTTTGCAAATCCTCCACCCATGAATTTGCGCCACTTGGTTAGAATATGATCTGCCTATTAATGAAAGGAACAAACACAAAAAAAGCTTTGCATGCTCTCTGCACTTCAATCACTTTGCACTTGAAAATCTGTACATACAAACAAGTTTGCACCTTTTTTTAAGATGTACACACCTGAGGATCTGGCCATAATTTCTTAAGAGAAATAACAGGGCTAAAGGTAAAATATTTTAACATTCTTTGCCTGAAGCAGCCTTGTAATTACAGCCCGCTGAGCAGTGAAAGTATGTTAGAGGAAAGTTTATTTTGTTTTATATTTGATCCGGAGTAATTTAATACAGTATTTATTATAAGATATATTGATATTGTGAATGTAAAAGTGCATCTAACCTGAACAGATTAAGTTCTTAACAATCAATACTCCACCAAAGTTACTGGTTTGTAATTAAGTTCAGTAAATTCATAGCAGTAGCTTCAATTTTTTGCCTATCGACTTTTCCATCTTCTTTATATGATATAAAAACTGTTACTAAGTCTAAAAAGACAAGTCAAGTCTCGGGTCTAGAGCTAACAAGTCCAAGTCAAGCCTGAAGTCTTTTGTTTTTCGTGACTGAAGTGCAACTCTAGTCAGAGTCTTAAACTCAAGTTGCTGTCTAGTAATTTGTTACTCTTGTTGGTGTCATGGTGGGCTTAAGGGCTCTAACCCACATGCAGAACACCACACGGGACAACGGGAAAAAGTTTAACAGTTTA
>JAUZNJ010057257.1:6516-20633 GCA_034780135.1 Jordanella pulchra
AATTAATTAATTAATTAAGCATTAAATCATTATCATAAACCAACAGCAAATTATCATAAACCACCAGCAAACATGAAATAAACAGAAGTGGATTTGGAATAATGGAGCTCCGTAGCTGCAGGATAATGACTTTTTTTTTGCTACGGCTGGGACTCACGGGAGCATTACAGCAAAACAGCCCTGGATAGACTTGTTCCTGGTTTTGAAAATTCCTGTCACATATGTGCCAGTCCAACAGACATGGAAAAGAGAGCCAACAGTTTAAGTAAAGCGAGTAATGGCCACGAAAAAGGTATTTCACAAAACATGCCTAAATCTACATACAAATCAATAACTAAAGCATTTATAACAACTTCAACCACAGCAAACAAACCTGGATGAGGTCTCAAGTTTATCTCATCAATATGCACATATATAAACCAGTCCTGCATTCAGGAACTGCTGCAGCACTTTTAGCACAAGTTATACTTTTGCAGTAATAATTTTAAAGTAAGCCTCTAGTAAGAAACATTAGACCTAAAAGTTTAGCAAGGACCTTTTCCTCTAGAATGAGCAATAATCCTAAAATAATATCAAATATCACAGCCGATCTTAGTCGACCTTGAAATGTAGCTTGTCAGCTGCAACATATGGACACTTGTTTGTCCATACTCTGTCTTTTATTTCATCATTTCAAAGCTAAATGATGTGAAAAAATAACTTCTTGCTTCCTGTCACAAGATTTAGGTTGTAGCGTGAAGAGCAATT
Organism: Jordanella pulchra; assembly: GCA_034780135.1. NCBI lineage: Eukaryota > Metazoa > Chordata > Actinopteri > Cyprinodontiformes > Cyprinodontidae > Jordanella > Jordanella pulchra. Next base: position 7,264 of record JAUZNJ010057257.1, read on the forward strand.
CGTTCCACATTATTAGACAAGTTACTTTGTTCTTTCACCATGTGACACATTGACAGTTGGTTTATCAGGAGTAAAACAAAACAATTCATTATGTTTTTCATTGTTTTGTTACTTCTGATCTTTCCTTAAAAAGATGAAGATTAGTCAGTTTAGCAGCTTTTTTATTATTTGAAAATAAAAATTGTTAATAAATTCTTTTAAATGGTACACTTTAGTGAACTGACTAATATGATCAAGTGTAAATCCACACTACTGGATATGCTGTAGGCATAAGTGTAATAGAGAAAAACAGGTGAGAAGGGAGGTCTGACCTCCTGAAAGCTTCTCCCCTGGTGATCAAACTGACAGACAACTATCTGAGGGACTGAAGATGACCAAGGGAGGGAAAAAAGGGATGGATATTAAACTGATAAGTTCTTTCTTATGGCTGGGAGCTAGACAAGACAATAAGCTGCAGGGAAGGTGAGAGTCCACCAAGAGACAACCATAGCAGTTCTAACTGGATCATGTCATGCAGGTGTTTGTATTAAGCTTTTCCACTGGCTTTGGATGAAAGTAAACATAACAGATCCACCTAATCAATGACAGTACTTTTAAATGGGCGTTTTCTTCATAATGATTAACAAATATTAAAATATCTGTCAAATATCACAAGCATGAGCAAGTGGCATGACCTAAGTATGATTGACTAAATATCATATGTGCCTTTTATCAAAAAACAAAAAGGTCACTAATATATCTTACTAATATATCAATTTTTACAAGCAGTTATATAATATTGCCATTTATAAAGCAAAAACCGAAGGATGCAATTTACTAGAGTAAAAAAAAAAAGAAAAAAAAACACTTGAAAGTAACATTACTAATAAACTACTGGAAACATAAAGAGAAGCAATATTTCTTTCTATTGTTTCATCATAACAGCAGACTATCTTGCTGCCATAACATGCTGCATGTGGCTCCTCTCTTCACTCTACTGCTTGCTGTGGATGGACTAATGGGACAATGATTTCATTTTATTGTACTTTACTGAGTGTTTTAGTTAAAAAAATAAAAACACCATTGAAAGATGTCAACCTCTGCCTCTGTTCCACTGCTTTCCAGCAAAGATGCTTTACACATGCATGTGGTTCATTCAGCTCCATTGCATTAATTAAACCAAAGGACCAATAACATGTTGGCATTAACATACACATACATCTGCCAAAACCCTGCCCCCTCCTTGCCACACAGAGCAAAGAAAGAACACAACCTGTGCAGCCTCAACTTGTCATCTACAGGTTATTTACATATCCATTTAAAAACTATTGATTCAGATATTATTGATAATATTTATGTTAGAATAATGTAATAATTGTAGTGTTTTTATCTAATGTTTGCTTAGATAATTTTTATAAATGATAGTGATGTGTTTTTATTTTAACTTGTGCTAGTTAGATACATTTCTTAACATACATATATATTCTTGAAGAAAGGAGACAACTTTAAATTCCTTCAGTATGCATCACCGTGAGAAGGGCCTGAGCATCCTTTTCCCGTGTGCTACAAGGTCACAGGTGTAGCAGATGTATGATATGAACACACTGAGACTTTGTTTGCACAATCACCAAAGTAGGAGACTGAGGGGGGAGCAACAGATGCATGATCCATATCGTGAGACAAGTTTCCTGAGGTTAATGATGACTGCCTGGTTTCTGAGGGTTGCCGAGAGGGAAGACATCCTGTGTGTGGACAGCTGGACCCTAAATGGAGGAGGATTGGTTGATTGAACATATATTGAAGCTTTGTACATCTATTCATGAACCCCCACCCTTAGAAACATAGTAATAGGTTACACCCCTTTTCTTGACTGAATAAATCTGTGGACTGAGGCCGTACGAACCCAGAACTCACAGAGGCAAGGGTCTGTGGTTCTCCGCCTGCAGGTAAAGATAATCTTACACTCTGGTGTCTTCTTTTAATTCTTAAGTGAATGAACCTAACAATTTATTTTACCTAATTGGGAAACTAACTTAGCGATGATGCTCGTTTACAAACCAGACATTTGTGCATGAACCTGGAGCAATTTTGCTTAAAACGTGTCTTTCAGTAAAGAGCTGAACATTCAAATGGAGCTGAACAGAGTAATATAGCTTTGCAAAAATACTAAAAATAGTAGAAAGTAAAGTCCAGTAAAACTATCAAAGAGGTACATGTTATTCATATATTCATATTCTTATTTCTGCTACTGTATGTCAGACATCTCTGTCACATTTCGAAGTTTCAAAAATAAAGAGGCTTTTTCTGTTGCTTAGTTTTAAGTTGAGAAAGGGGGAACTGCCAGGTATCATGACCCAGAGGAACCTTTGTCGCTTAAGCAGTTTTTTAATTTTAAGTTATCAATTAGGAAATAAGATGAAATCAAAGGAAAATATAAAAAAAAACTTTTGGTTTACCATCAGACATTAATGGTTTAAAAAATGTGTGAACATTTTATTGTCAGGCTCTTTAAACTGCTGTTGTAATTTATTTTGGGACCTTAGGATTAACTGGGTTGCAATACCTAGTTTATAGTGATCAATTAAGATGTAAGTTGTTACATGAAATTTCACAATCTGGTGTATTGCATCCTTTCAAAGTACTAAAAGGCATATAAAAATACTGAGGTGTTTCCTCCACTACCACAAGGTTAAAACTTTGGAATTCAACCAAAAACATGTAATGCCTGCAGCCAGCAGCAGATGAGCCCTTTTAAGCATCTAAACATAGTAAAGATGGCCTTATCTAGTTCACACTAAGCATTAGAATGGGAAGCAAAACAGATAGATGTTACTTAAAATGGATTAGTCGTAGTATTTCAGAAGCTGCTGATCTTTTAGTTTTTTTTCTACACAAATACTACAGGGGTTTATGTAAATGGGGGAATGGTTTTAGATAATGGATAGGTTACAGCTGATATAACCCTAAACATATCATACATGAAATAAGTTCAATGAACTCTAAAGGTTTCTACAGTCAGCAGATCTTAACCAAACTGAACATTGTTACGTGTAGTGGAATAGGAGATTCACATCATGGATGTGCACTGGACAAATCTGAAGCCAGTACATGATTAACATTTCAAATTTGACCAAAATCACAGAGAAATTGTTAAAAACCTTTGTTTAATCTAAGTCATTAAGAATTTAAATGGTTCTGATGGTAAAAGGGGATCCGGTCCTAGAAAGGTGTAAAGTAACTGGTGAATTTTTATAAAGTTAAACTTGCGATTGTGAAGAAACATTCTTCTTTCCATATTTGAATGTTAATAAAAACCTAAGGAGGCCTCAAAATGTGAAGGTCCCCAAAAATGAAGGGGTTTCTAATCTATTCACAAAGTCCTCTGTAATAGCTGAACAAACATTTAATCACAGCACAAACTAAAGAGATAGAATAGCTTATAACTGAGAATATAGACACTGTGCTGAATGTTTACATGTGAGAATAAAAAATCAGATAAGGAAACTCATTTATTATTCCATTATCATCCGAAGCGCTTTCAGCTCAACATAAGCAGAGGTGAAAGATGGGGCTGAAACAGTAAAGCTTGGGTGTCTCTAAATAAAGATTAATTTTGTTTTTGTGTACATTCATCAAACCTTTGCTGGAACCATTACTAACATTCAGTAACTCTTCTGAGATAAGATAATCTCACTATGCAGAATGTGCTTGTTTGACTGTACACATGCAGGATAAATGATAACCATTCAGGGCCAAACTATCACTTACAGAGATGGGGGTAATGCACTGGAACAGTATGTGAGCTTACATCTGATTTACTGCTGATAAATATCACTGAAATAGGTCTGCAGCTTGAGTTCTAATTTTGTCTGTTCGGAATATAAAGTTGTTAAGAAATAAAACAAACCAGGGGCATAAAAAAAATGTACTACATGTCATAGATCATTGCTTCTGACAAACAACAAAATTCTCCAGCAGTATTATTGACCCAGTTTCTGAGCCTCTCATCTTTCTGTCACTGGAATCTTGTGATTGGAGAATATTCGGGATAGTGACATATGAAATTCTCACATTTCGTTTTCTAGCTATAACACTAAAGCAATAGTATTTTAGAGTAAAATGAAAGCATTGCTTATTTAAATAATAAAATGTTTGACATTATGGAAGAAAATCTTACTTAAAACTAAAACCTCCTTTAGGAAAATCCAGATGATACCATGAATAGCATGGTATCCTAATTATTGTGCTTTGTTTACTTTTAACTTGATCTTTTAATTCAAATGTACAATCTAGGTACCTATAAACACTTCATTGTTCACTTGTCATTGCAATTTTTACCATCATATTAGCAGCTGTTGTTAAGCTTATATGTCTGTTGAAAAAAAGCTATGATATTTAGGCCAAAAGTTAGTAGAAGTCATCATACTGTAAAGTTCTGTATGTGACAGGAAGTAAAACCATGAACAGGTCTATCCGGGGTCGTATTAAGTTATCTACAGATTCTGCAAGAGGGGAATCTAAAATTTTCAGTAATTTTAAACTTATGGGGATAAAAAAAAGAATCTTCTGCATGATCCGTGCAAAAGGAAATCAAGTGTATTTTAGAGACAGAGAGTAGTTAACATAGACATAAAAGACGAGGCAAAATACCACAACGGCACCTTAAGGCTCTCTGTGCTTTTGTTCCTGCAAAAGTAGGGTCCCGTTATCTTCATCTTGTTCTAACATTAGTTTATTAGTTCTGTGTGTTATTATAGAAAATGACATGATTTATGCCTGGACAGCAACTGTAATGGTGAGCAAAGTTTACCTCCTTGTTTATGTTGGGTTGGTACAATATGTTTACCAGGTGGGGTTGTATCTGCTTTGTTCTTACATATAGGATGGAAGCTTAAGGCTAAAAGCCTAAAGACTATGGTGACCAGAGTTCCCAAATGTTATTAGACTATTATTACTGTAGCATGTTTTGCTACAGTAGTTGCTATCATGGTAGCAGAAGCAGAGGAGAAACACGTAGCTCTTATTCACAGTGGGTAACTGTCCTGTGATATGGTGTGTGGATCCATTCATGTTTGTTGTACTGGGTAGATCCTTGCCGTAATGAAGGCAGCAATGCTTCAGTTTGATCGGTGATCTTTAGTGTATATTTTCAGTGCTAGTTAAAAGTTGTTTTGATGATTAAACATTGTGATTTTTGAACACTGATTGTTAGTATACTAAGTTTGGATATATGCAAGTTCCTCAAGAAAAAAAAAAGAGTCAGTAAGAGGGAAACTCAATAAGTATAGACAGAAAATGACGAGGAGGGAGAAATGATCAACTAATTACGTATATTTCTTCTGCATTTCTTCTTCTGTATAAGCTTATAGTTTTGAGTTTAAAAAGTGGGATTTTTTGGTAAATATTATAATTTTTGTAATTTCATCATTGAACAAATATTTAGTCAAACTGATGTGTTTAAAGAGGCACTATGGAGCTTTCTAATGATACTGTCACCTGTGGTGCAGCCCTCTTCTGCTCATTCTCGTAGCTGGCCTTCATACTTGACATGTTTTGTTTGTTTGTTTGTTTTTTACTTTTTTCACCTTACATGGACCTGTCATTGGTGTCAGAATTGAACTGGATGCCGGCCACTTCTGAGTATCCATAAAATGAATCTTGAATATTACACTTCAATTGTTTGCTACCGTAGGTTGAACCCATTCAACATGGACATACTTGACATCACATCCGCCGTGCAGCACAGGAACTTCAGACACAAAGTAAAATAGAATTAGAAACAGAAATAGCTAAATAGGCTACAGGCATATATATGTGCATTTTGCTGAACTACTGGGGTGTTAATCTACTCATGAAACAATGCTTTAGTAGTAAAGGGTCGAATAAAAAGACAATTTGAAAGATATTTTTCATTAAAAACTTATACAATGTCTCTTTAAACACATGATTAGATGCACAATATATTGACATGTTTTTTTTAAATATGATACAAATATTTTTTTGTATTCACCTATTGATATTTATAGGATGTGTGCTTTATATAAAGATAGAGAATAATAAAAATCTAAATCAGACTAAAGCTAGACTAAAGCTTGTGGAAGTTTTCGTCAACAAAAACCTGACTAGAGATTTCGCAGATGGAATGACTTAATTGTGACTAAAACTAATAAGCAAATTCATCCAAACGACTAAGACTAAAACTTGAAAGGTTGCCAAAAGCAACATTGGTGCATATGTGTGAGGATATGTATAGGAACCAGTTGCAATCCACTGGAGCCTAACCAGCAGGAAGGCCTCTAGCTTAGAGTGCAACTTCCAACATGGGCAGCATGCATTAAACATGAGTGCTGCTCACACCAACTACTTGTAGAGAGCTTCCTCATACACGTGGACAAATGTCAGCAAATATGTAAAAAACAAAAAAAAATTATGGAACATAGCCTGACATGCTTAGATTTTGGCTTGAGTTAAGGTGTAAAGAGCTAACTTGCAGCAACTCTCAGAAAAATACACAAAGAGAGAGATGGGAGTAGAGAGGAGAGAAAGTCCTAATTTAGAGGGCAAACAAGCTGTTCACATCTTCCTCATCTATGATTCAGAGGAGAAAGCCACAGCATTTTAGCATCATTTCAGTTGTAGCTGAGTATAACACTGTGATCTGTATACCATGCACATGCATGTATGTTTTAGTAGAAACATACTCTGTTTTAGTCCCCATGCATGCATTTTACATCCATGTACATATAAGGGAAAAAAATCAATATCTTGGTTCAGTTATCTCCCTCCTATCAAATAAAAACACAATGGACAGCAGGCTTTGGAGGTAGGATGGAAAATCTGATGTAATGCAACTTCAAAGACTAAGGAGGATAAAAAGAAACATCACACACAGTAATAATAAAAAAGAAACTCACCACTCTCATTCAAACAGACAGGTTTTTGAGGAAAACAGGCTTTGGGAATCATGGATGAATGTGTGGAGTTAAAATTAATTAAGATTGGAGAGAAACAAATGTACAATAAGGAATATCTGCTTTTATTTGCTTAAAATTAAATGAGTGGAAACCACAACACTACAGAAAAAGAATACCATGATCATTCAGATGGTCTCAAGATGACATGAACAAAACTTTATTTTGCATAACGATTATCATCATTAAGGCCAAGACAACATCAGTCTTTTTTAGTCTCCACAGTTCTCAACCAAAATTACCACAGTGCAAAAATACTGAGTGCTCAGTGGGGCTGTCTGGGAGATGAGAAACTAAATAAAACCTTCATATAGCCTAAATAGTCTGCATGTTGCAGCATCCACAAACAATGTGGTCTCTTACATAGACTAGCAACTTCTACAGGTAGGTTATCTCAGTTTATACTAAGTTTTAAGTTTATATCAATATAGTAAAACAGAGACTCATGGATTTTGTTTTTCTGTTTTATATTCTGTTTGGTTATTTCACTGCATTTCCAATCTAAAGGAATGGTGACAGATAATAGTTTCACTGACTACAAACAGAAAATGAAAAATCTCCTGAAATGGTTAATTATTCATGTGAGGCTACAGTAAATACTGACATCCTTGCTGTCCCTATGCTAAGAGTAAGTTTCTTTTGCTCTCTCAGTTTTCTAGAACTTTCCAGAAGTAGCAGCTCTTTTTGGAGAATCCCATTGTGAAGTGTTCTTCTTTCTTTACTATATATATAAATCAAAAAGGTCCAGTTGTGATCTAAGAAGATTTTTGTTAGAACAATGTAATAATTGAAGTGTTTTGATCTAATGTTTGCTTAGATGATTTTTAGAAATGATTCTTAATATGTTATATATATATATATACTCTCTATCTTATTAGCTCGACCATGAGGTGATTTGCAAAATTTCCATCTTAAGTATTTCCATGGTAGTGCTGTAAATGCAGTCAAAAGTGGTTCTTAAACTAAAGCAGGCCGAAGATTAAGGTATATATAACCAGCTGTCAGGAGGAGTGACATACTTTTCTTTTTACTCAGTTGCAAGGTTTCCAATCAGTCATAAATTGAACGATTATCTTTTCTCACTCAAGTTGCATAAAAGACCTACTCTCTAAATACTTTCTTAGTAAGACAGTACTATGCTGAACTGTTAATTGTAAATAGAGCAGCTCATTCAGTGCGGGTTTTGGCAAGTTCTATTTATGAAACAGGAACAGAAAATTGCATCCTGCAGGTTGATGGAGATGACATACTATATCTGCCTGACCCACAGCATGCTGTTACCAGGATTGCTAAGCAAATGACAGCTGATGTAAGTTCAGTACAACATTAACTATCACTACAGGGTCCCTTAGCTTGTTCAGTGTAAAAAGACTAATGTTTCTTGTTGATGTGTCAGATTGAGGCCAAGTCATGTTCACATCAGAAGGTACCTGAACAAAACTCAGTTGGGAAACAGATCAATATCATTTAATGTCTAGTTATGTAGTGTTCAGGTTCTTTTTAAGCTCTCACTACTAATAGATGGTTTTAAACAGTTACAGACGCAGTTTATACTCTATAGAAAACCCTTAAATACCCCTTATATTTAGTTTAGAATCATAAGAAATGAATTGAAAACTAAAATAAGCTTCATTATTAGGCCAAATTGTTCAGCAATGTGTTATTACAGTGCTTACACTCAGAAAACAAGAGGCCTATAACGTTTCTGAATCATGCCACACAAATAAACATTTATTATTTTTTTCCATTGCTGACACCTTGGTGGAAGGCTATATTACAATATCATCCTATCATATTACATATTAAAAATCAACAATGCCTTTAATCACAATCACTGAAAAAGCAACTGCAGAAAAGCCATGTGTACAAGAGAGTTTATTTCTGTAAATACATATTTCCCTGCTTTTCACAGACACCTCCACCTACTGACTAGGTTTAAATGACTTTTAAAGCAACTGACATTAGATCTTTACTCCACAAGTTATAATTTCAGAAACTGGATGAGTGAAAGAAGACCCATCGGAGAGCCCAGTCTTTATGCAGAGATAAAAAAGTTACCTTGCTATAAAAGTAAATGTCTTTGAATGCAGTGGTTTAGATTTAGGGTTGTTATATAAAAGACAAAATATTTGTTAAAAAAATGACAAACTTTGGATGTATGTTAAAGGAAAAACCCATAAAGATCTGATTATTCAAAACGAGTTACTGAGTTATTGTTGTTCACAGGACAGCATAGAAAGAAAGAAAGCATCAGGAAAGAAAGCATCAAGCTTTGAATTAAACAATTAATTAAAATAATAATAAAAAAACAAGAAAAGGACATTTGACTCTGCAACTTTCCTGCATAGCCCCAAGGTCCCAGTCTATCAATGCTATACTACTGTGATTATTTCTTTGCTGTTTTTTTGTGTTTCAGTTATATTCTTATTAATGTGTTGTTACACATCTGTTCTATGTTGGGAATCAGCTTCTGCTAAATACTATGAGTTGAGGAAACATTTGTAGGTGAATGATATCATTGTTCAGAGCAGCTAAATGCTTTACTGGAAACTCTCCCATTTCCTAACACGCGGGCACACATCACTACAATCATGGAGATGGAGTAATTCCTGAACAGTCATGAACAATACACAAGAGCCTCAGTGTTTCCTGTTTCCTAATACTTGTCAGACATTATGACAACTGCAAAATGCAAAGTAAATATATACAGACAGACAGACAGACAGACATATAGCTATATCTATCTGTCTGTCTAATTCTCTAAGGGGATTTATTTCATTTACAGATATTCCATTTCCTGTCCATGCATATCGGCAACAGTGATGAGCAGGATATTATAACAAAGAAATCAGTTTGCAAATTCAAGGACTTGAATAGATGCTCTTATTCTTGAATAGATGCTACACTTCAGGTAAAACTGCTCTTTGATTTTACTGAGTTTAGGAGGGCTAACTGTGCAATCTTATTTGCAGATGTAATAACTAAAATTTCACATTCATAACGGAGGAACCCTACAATCTTCTTAAGTTTGATCCTTTAAATCCTTTTCCTCATTAAGTATGGAAAAAAAGATAAACAAAGAATATGTACATTTTCTTTCTCCTAATATAGCAGTGCACTGTAATTTGAAAGACATTCAAACCAATACAATATCAATTGTTATAGTTTTATAAAGAAAAACCATAAAGAATGCATATACTTAAAATACATAAAACTTTAAAAACTCAATATTTCTCCACAAATACACCAACAAAGTTTTTTTAGATAAACAAATATAGGTAATATAAAAATAAAATGTGTTGCCACTGTAAGCAGCATCTTGCTTAGATGGGTTTAACCCTCTCCCCATTTCATCATTCTCCTCTTCATTATTTTTAGTCTTCTTCTGCATCTTAGGTTCAGTTTGTAAAATCAATGAGTTGTAAGAGGCTAGCTCCAAAATGTGCTCACAGGTTTTTTGAAGTTTACACCTGCTGCTGATTGAAAATGAAAGGCATGAAATGTGACAATTAAAAAAGCAGATGTCTAGGTGATAAAGCTGAAGGAATATACAATCAGTGACAGTTTATGAAATATTTTTATTACTCTGGCTACAATGTGGATAATTAAGAGGTAAATATAGATTTTATATTTTTTGGCAAAGACCGCTATTTGCCGCCTTTTTAATCAAGTATTCACCAAACGGCATGATTGACAACTACAAAAGCTGCAGTAAGTTATTTGCATAGACAAATAAGGACATCCTGTGCATATTTAGTGTTTCCATGGTAATGGTGAAAGATTAGGAGGACACATTCAGCTGGGGTTTAAACTGCACGAAGGGGTTGTACAGGCAGGTGTACATGGCAAACATATATCCGTCAGTGAAGTGGCTGATATGACGAATTCCTACCAATGGTAAGAGAAGGCTTGACTCAAGGTCAGCACAGGACTCCTGATCAAGGCAGCACAAGAGCAGGCCTTGAGTAACAGAGGCCCAGATCTACAATGACACGCAATACCTCAAGAGCATGCAATACAAGGGACCAGAAACAACCCAGAATCTCACAGCAGGGTGTAAGAGCAGGAAAGGAATACATGGAAAACCATAACCAAGAGGCTGGTATACTGTAGTGTACAGAACTAGAACCAAACAGGGAGAAGCAGCATTGAGTTTCTATGTTCCACTTATCTTAAACAAACTCTCAGAATACTGTAAAAGTGTTGAAAGTCTGAGTTTTTGTCATGAATCTGTGCACCAATGCTGATCTAATCATCTCAATCACCTCCACCTGCTCCTCTGCTCTGCTCCTTATCAACGTTCATCAAATCCACATGCTCCTCTGCCTATATATACCTGCCTTAGACCAGTAAATTGTGCCAGATTATTACAAACCATTTGTGAGTTTTATCCAGCATTCCCAGTTCTGCCTGCCTGATTCTGACCTGATTTGCTGAGCCTGCCTGAACCCCTGTAAGACCTTTTTTATTTTGGACCCGACCCGTTTTCTGCCCTTAGACCGCATTTCCAGATTCTGCCCTGGATTGTTCCCCGTCATCTGATCACCTGGCTTTATTCATTCCAGCTGCTGAGTTACTAACATATGAACTATTTTCCCAGAAGAACCAGTTGCTGTTCTTGACGATCACCATCTTTCCAGCTCGTGTTGAACATTTGAATAGATTGTTCAAATTTTCCCATTGTTTCTGGCTCGAATTCTTGGTCCTCTGTTTGAGATCATTACAGGGTTTTCTAAATTAAAGTTAAAAACCCATTTTTTTAGAACTGCCTTTGACTGTTGAAGTTACCTGACAGTTACCTGAGGTATTATTAGTTTAAGGTTGTGGTCCACCTGTTTTGTTTTATTAACTGCTTTTATCATGTCTTTATCTTTACTTGCTTTTATTCTGTTTTTATTTTTATTCTATTTTATTTTTTAATTCCTATAAAGAACTTTGAGTTGTCTTTGTACAGAATTATGATATACAAATGAAATAACCCTTTTTGCCTTGCCTTACAGAAACATCAGTGCAGAATATAAACTGGAGAGCCCACAGGTCAAAATGGGAGTCACCTCAAAAAATGGCAGAGAATGAGGAGCTAAGACCCTGTGGGGCTTTCAGACAAAAGGAGACAAAATGGTGGTCAACCAACTGGACATTGTGATAGATGATAAGCAGCACAGCACCACCAGTATCATTAAAATGGACATCCAAAATTATGGGGAGGGGGTTGTTGCATATGTGAGATACCTGTCCAATCTACACAGTGATTTAACTTGAGCAGATTGGACTCACCTGGTTCAGTAGTTGGGTAGAACAAATACATGGCATGGAGATGACCTGTTGACTCCACATCCCCCATCTCTGCACAAAATCTATATGAATCTACCATTAATTCAGGTTTTTCAACGGCACACATGAAAAAATGAGGGTGTAAAACTCCACAAAAGTTACTTTAAATGAACCTAAAAAATAAGAATATTGTCCAGAAATTAGAATTTGTTGTGGATTTCACTGAACCACTATGACAGAAAGAAAGTCCTTAAAGGTGCTGTAAATGACTGCAGTTTTGAACCAGTAGCAAAAAGAAAAGTTTAGTTTGAACTGTAAACCCCCGCCCCTATCCTTTTCCTCTTGTGAAGCTTTCCTCCCACCCAGGTGTGCAGGTGATGATGAGCACATCTTATAATTATTGAAAAGATACCTGTCTAAGGGGACTAAAGGCAATTTCAACTCCAGGTTCAGTCTGAGGTGATTGCGCAAAGCTCTCTAAATTAGGCCAGTCCAAAATTTACACCAGCTTTGGTCCTTATTTGGTCATTCTTGTGCTTCTGCTCTCTCTTCTCTTTTTTCAGCTGTTTTGCTGTATATGAAGTTACAGCCAACATAGGTTTTGCAACTTTCTCTTCACTGGCCACCATGCATCTCTGTTTACAAGACAGAGACAGAGAAAACACTCTTAGTGATTGATTGGAAATCAGAATATCCAAACAGTATGAACCCCATTATCAGAGAAAGCATCACAGCAAAGTTAGAAACCTACACTAAAAATGCCTGGACTCTTGCATGTGTGCAATTAATGAGTAATTTATTTTAGCATGATGACCTCTACTTCCACACAATCAACCATGTAAAAAGGATTTTTCAAAGAAAAATCAGGTATAGGGCCTTTAATTTACTGAAAGTACAATTTTTTTCCCTTTTATACATTCATTGAACTATACAAGAGTCAAAAAAAGATTGGACACAATGCCTAAGCAATGTTCCAAAATTAAACCGACAACTGCAAACTTTAAACATGCAATTTCCTACGTTCATCTCTCAAGGTAAATATAAATGCTTCTGCAGTAGCTTCACAGACAAAAGCAAAACTTAAAGGCAAAAGCTATTTGCTGGGACAATTTCTCTGACATGAAAACTGCTCTCACCTTAATAAAA